>JANHFM010007281.1:102704-114714 GCA_032468115.1 Grayia smithii
AGACAATGTTGGCTGATGGCGCCCAGGGGGAGAGCTTTCTCTGTGGGAGCGCTGACCCTGTGGAACGATCTACCCGTGGAAGTTTGGACTGCCCCAGACCTTTGTTCCTTCCGCCGTGACCTGAAGACGTGGCTTTTTTACCAAGCAGGCTATGGTTGACCGTTTTAAAATTATTTTTAAAATGATGTTTAAATTATTGAATTTTAACTTTATTAGTGCCCCTTTTAATCCCACTAATTGTTTTAAATTGTTTTAATGTCTTAATGTTTTAATGTGGTCTGGTGTTTGTTTTTATCGTACATACTTTACATTTTTACTGTGAGCCACCCTGAGTCCTTTGGGAGAAGGGCAGCATAGAAATTAAATAAAAATAAAATAAATAAAAATTATTATTATTATTATTATTTGTTAAAATTTATATGCCGCCCTTCTCCCGAAGGACTAACTAACAGAAAAAAGTTTAAAACAACATGCACTGCTTTATTTTTCCACTCCTCAAAATTATCACTTTTCTGTATTTTTTCTACTTTTACAGAATTTGGTTTTTTGTCCCAAATAGCATCTATATATTTTAGTGAGTTCCAATTCTCCTGGTTTTCTGTATTCATTTTTGCCGCTACAAGAAACTCTGACAAAGAATCTAATTCTACACTAAACTTCCTATCACTCATGTTTAAAAAATTACTGATGATAACTGCTTCCTTCCATTCTGTCAGTCTTCTTTGAAAAACCCCTTATTCTGTACCAATATTTTCTATTGTCTAGTGATCAATAAATCCATATATATTTATTTTCCAATTTCTTTAATATATACTTTTCCATTGCTTTTCTTAAAGCTATAATGAAAAAATAAAAGCACAACAAAACAGATGGATACTATATATATATATATATATATATATATATATATATATATATATATAAACTTACTAATTAACATGACATTAAAATGTGTATTATTTCACAATATTAAAATACAGATGTAATTATATATCAAGATTACTATAATTTTATTTTTAAACAAGTTAAGAAAGTTGGCAAATTTTATTTGGGAACCTTTAGCATATGGTACACATGTCTTTCTAGGGACACATAATCGTGTTCTTGGCAACTGTCCCAAAACAACAGAAGCAAAGTTTTCATAAATGGACAAATTCTTTATTTTTTTGTAAAATACAATTTAGCAACATATTATTTGTCTTTAAAACTTAATTTCATTTTAAGAACTTGGATCATTGTACTAAGAATGTCCAGTGAAGAAGATACTACCAATTGACATCATCAGATCTGGTACCCTGATTTTCCCATATTTCTGTAAAAGGTAAAGGTAAAGGTTCCCCTCGCACATATGTGCTAGTCGTTCCCAACTCTAGGGGCGGTGTTCATCTCTATTTCAAAGCTGAGGAGCCAGCGCTGTCCAAAGACATTTCCGTGGTCATGTGGCCAGCATGACTAAAGGCATATGGAACGTTGTTACCTTCCACAAAAGGGGGTTCCTGTTTTTCTACTTGCATTTTTACGTGCTTTCGAACTGCTAGGTTGGCAGAAGCTGGGACAAGTAATGGGAGCTCACCCCCTTATGTGGCACTAGAGATTCAAACTGCTGAACTGCTGACCTTTCAATCGACAAGCTCAGCGTCTAAGCCACTGAGCCACTGCGTCCCCTTATCTTATATATATTTGTGTACATTTCCCATTTTCATTCAACAACCCTGTGCTGCAGCATCCATGGCTTTGCCCATGTCCATTCTTTTCAGGTTTTATGCTTGTGCTTGACAATAAATCACACACCTCCAACCACTGAATCCTTAGTTCATCTGTTGGCTAGAAGAAATCTACCAGGCCCAACTTGACTAGATTAAAGTTGTAAACCAGAATAAATCCTTAAAGACTTCAGTCGGTGGTCCTCTCTGGAGCAAATCATTCAAAATATTTATATATTTATGCATAAGCACACATGCACCCAGAATTTTGAAACTTATATAAAAAACCTTTAGTTTATTTCTTACATGAAAAAGTGCAGAAAAGAGCAACCTGGATGATTATGGGACTGGAGGCTAAAATATACGATGAACAGTTACAGGAACTGGGCATGGCTAGTCTAGTGAAGCGAAGGACCAAATGGTAGCAGTCTTCCAATATTTGAGGGGCTGCCACAGAGAGGAATTATTTTCTAAAGCACCCATAGGCCAGACAATGAATAATGAATGGAAACTGAACAAGGAAAGATTTAACCTGGAAATAAGGAGAAATTTTCTGACACTGAGAACAATCAACCAGTAGAACAGAAGTTGTCTTTGGAAGTTGTGGGAAGTCCAACAACTTCCAAATGGAAGATTGGACTTCCATTTGTCAGAAATGGTGTAGGGTCTCCTGCTTGGGCGGGAGGAGGGGGTTGATCTATATAACCTACAAGATCCATTCCAACTCTGTTAATCTGTTAATACTTGATAGCCATGATGAGCAGCTAAGATCTCTGGAAACCATTGCTCCTTAGGTCAGCAACCACAGTCCTTTAACATTCAGACCCAAGTGTCTATGGAGATTCTCAATCATCCAGGTAATGGTTGTCCCAAAGGTGCTTTTCCAAAAGTCAATTGAACTTAATTTTTTTTTTCTTGAAAATGTTTTATTTCTCACCCAAATAGCTTCTTTGGGACTTCAGAAGCACGGACGAAGCTTCTTGGATAAGAAGCGAAACTGAAGAACTAAAGAAGCTTCCTGGATGAGAAGCGAAACTGAAGAACTAAAGAAGCTTCTTGGATGAGAAGCGAAACTGAAAAACTAAAGAAGCTTCTTGGATGAGAAGCGAAACGTTTTCAAGAAAAAAACAACAACAGAAAAGGCCTTTTGGAAAAACTCCTTTGGGACATTCTGTCTTGAGGGAAGACATTTGTGGGAACTTTTTTCATTGGGAATTTTGAGTCCTCATCCTCTTGTCACCAGTGAGAAAAGACTTAAACTTGTTAATTACCATACTTTTCGGAGTATAAAACACACTTTCCCTTTCCTAAAAGAGGGTGGAAATGTTGGTGCGTCTTATACACTGAATACAGCCATTTTTGGCCTCCTGAAACCCCACCCTCTGCATCCCATTTTTGCAAAAATGGGATGCACAGAGGGTTTGGGAGGCCTGCAGAGTGCTCCTGGGAGCTGGGAAAGGCAAAACCCAGACACACGGAGGCCCAAAACCTTTTTTTCTTGTTCTCCTCTTCGAAATCTTGGTGCGTCCTATACTCCGGTGGATCTTACAGTCCGAAAAAAATACGGTAGATTCAAAACGCCTTTAAATATGCCAGGTGTCTCAAAATCATGTGATTGTTGGGTTTGGCTTTCATTCCTTTGTTTTTGTTTTCATAACCATTAATCTGATGAACATTGAGTTGCAGCTATTGCAGCTCTTGAAGATGCCACTGGTGGCTTCGTACTGGTTCTCCCGTTTATACAAGCGATTGGGGCATCGGAAGCTGCAACAGTAGGATTCCTTTTTTAAAAAAAAAAAAATTAAAAAGTGGAGTTTTGTTCCTCCCTTACTCGGTTGGCCTCTGTCTTGATGACAGTTGCAGTAGCCTCTTTCCAAATATCTTTGAAATACTCTGAAAACATTCCACTGGGCTGCTCCCCAGTGCAATGTGAATGCCAGGTTTTGATGAAGCCTTTGCTTCCCGTTTTGTACCTGCATTTAATCCAGTTTTACCACCTGCCCACTTGCTGTTGCCTCTTCAATTCCTCTGCATGTTGTGCAAATGTTTCCCATGCTTGTTTTTCAAGTGGCGTCTTAGAGCACACATTTCCCCAGAGTGTGCTTTCTCTTTCTTTACTGGCTCTTTTTTTCTCTCTCTCTCTCTCTATACAAACAACAGATTGCTTTGCTCCTGTCCTTTAGATTTAAAAGAGAAGCATTTTTTCCTAGTTAAATATCCGACTTCACAGATGTCTGTGTTCTTCTCTTTTCTTGGGAGAGGGGGAAAGAAAAACCCACCACGGTACAACTTGATCCTTCCTTCCCACCCTCCTTTGCAGCTGTCATTTCTTATGGATCTGGATGCTAAGTTAGGGTAGAAGATTAAGATGATAGCAACAGATTTCAAAACCTGCAACTTTAAGAGTAATATGAACTGAAAGTGACCTAAGAACAAGAATCTTTCAGAACTATTTTGTATGGTGAGGGCATGGGATGAATGTTCTATTGCTAACTTAAAAACAACGGTTATTTCACAGAGAGAATATGATGGTTGTCATAACAGAATAACAGAGTTTGAAGAGACCTTTTATTTAACTGCAGTTAAATAATAGAATAATAGAAAAACAGAGTTGGAAAGATCTTCTACTCCAATCCCCTGCTCAAACAGGAGACCCTATACCAGTGGGGGTTGCTCCCGGTTCGGTCCGGTTCTGTAGAATAGGTAGCGGTGACGCTGTGACGTCACCCAACCGGTTCTAACAGTTCCGGACCGAAGCCGCCCCCGCGCACCCATACTTACCTGTCCCTGCGTGCAGCGTGTGGAGCGCGCTTGCGTGCATGCGCAGGAAGCTTTTTTTGAGCTTTTTTTGCTTTAAAAAGCTTCTGCGCATGCGCAGGAGTGCCCATTCAGCACGCGCGCACGAACACATGCTCCGCGCGCTCCGACCACGTGCAAAGCGCGTGCACCTACAGAACCGGTAGCAAAGGTAAGTAGAACCCACCCCTGCCCTATACCATTTCAGACAAATGGCTGAATCCAATCTCTTTTAAATGGCTCCAATAATGAAGCACTCACAACTTCTAAAGGTAAGCCGTTCCACTGGTTAATTGTCCTTGCTGTTGGGAAATTTCTCCTTAATTCCAGGTCGCTTCTCTCCTTGATTAGTTTCCATCCATTGTTTCTTGTCCTGCCCTCTGATTCTTTGGAAAATAGGTTGACCCCCTTTTCTTTGTAACAGCCCCTCGAATATTTCCTGGATGAGTGGGGGAAGCATCTAATGACAATGTGAAAAGAGTGTGAACTTGTAAAGCATTCCTGGCCTGCTCTCGAGTTGCCGTAAGCAGGAGAGGGGGGGGACTGATGAAGCAGCATGGCAGCCACAACCAGAAGCACATTCCATGCATACCTTTCTCAAGGCTGTATCCCTGTATCTGGTGGAACCAGCCAGAGAGTCGTGATTTCTATAGCTCGGTGAAAGTGCTCCGTTGGAGAATGTGATTTATGACACATTCTGGGAGGAGGGGAGAAGCAGGGAGAAATAGTTGGGCCATAAATTACATGGGACAGAGCTGATTTCACTTGGATACATGCTGACATGTTGCTCATGATAAATAACTGGATTTCTTTTGAAACTTGGTTCGAGTCTCATGATTTAATTAGGGCATCTGTTGGAACCCTGACAAAGAGGAGATTTAGGTCATTAAGACCAACTCCCCATACTGGGGGACATAAATCTAGAGGACCACCTGCTTCTATCTGACCTCAAACAATTTAAGGAAGTCCACTGTCTATGTCAGTAATAGGTTCCATTGGGAAATTGTTCTTATTGCTTGGAAGTTCTTTTCTGACAAAAACATGGAATCTTCCTCACTGTACCTTAAATCTATTATTCAGAGTCCTGCACTCTGTTTGATAAAGAAGAGATATTGACCTTCGATGTGACATCCTTTCAGTTATTTTAGAGTTCTCTCATACCTTCTCTGTTTTCTGAAGGATAAACAGACCCCAAGTTCTTCAGACTCCGTATAGTCTTAGTCCTTTGGCAACATTTGTTGTCCTTTTTGATCCTGTTCTAATTTATTAAAATAGGGTGCCCAGAACTATACTAAAAAAAAAAACCCTGCCCAAAGCAGAATAGAGTAAATATATTACATCCAATGTTTTGGAAATTAACCTCCCTTGAATTTTAGGGTATCCAAGCTGTGGTAGTATAATGGAGTAATAGGGGTGCATTATTAATAGCACTAGCACTAGTACTTAGACTTATATACTGCTTCACAATGATTTACAGCCCTCTCTAAGCGGTTTACAGAGTCAGCATGTTCCCCCAACAATCTGGCTCCTCATTTTGCTGATCTTGGAATGATGGAAGGCTGAGTCAACCTTGACCTGGTAAGAATTGAACTGACAGCAGTCAGCAGAAGTAGCCATACAGTACTGCATTCTAACCACTGTGCCACCACGGCTCTTAAAAGCCATAGTTCCTTCAATTCTTCTGAGTAAGACTGAGCCCGTTGGCATAGTGGTTAAAGTGCAGTATTGCAGGCGAACTCTGCCCACAGAATGGAGTTTGATCCTGATGGAGCTCAAGGTTGACTCAGCCTTCCATCCTCCTGAGGTCAGGAAAATGAGAACCCAGATTGTTGGAGGCATTATGAGAATAATGTTGCTACATTGTAAACCACCCAGAGAGTGCTATAAAACACTATGGGATGGCATATAAGCCTAAATGCTAAGAACAAAAAGGCATGAAGTATTTGTAGCTCAAACTTCAGAATAATCTTGTTTCCCCACTTTCAAAATTCCCTTCCAATGACATCCTCTTACAAGCACTGTTGAAATGCCAACATTTTGAAGCATCCCAAAACATGTAACAGAGTTCAAGTGAACTACTAATATGACATAACCCAAGCCCTTCCCTTAAGTAAAGGTGTCTTTAAAAAGTGTCTTAAGAAATCTTTTGTACTTAGCTGTTGTATAATTATTCTCTTTTCCTCCCTTCTATCACAAACACAGTGGATAACATCTGTGCGGTTGTGAATGTGTTTGTGTGTCAGCCTGTGACTCTGTGTGTGTTCCAATTAGCAGGAATCTGATAAATTAAATGTGTCATGCATTATTCACTGTAGCAAATAAAGGAGATTGTTATTTTCATCAAAATAACAAAGAAAGAGATTTATTTTCAGGGCCCCTGTATGCAAAGCAAAGATATACTGGTTACTACCACTGCTTCTTGAGAGAGATACAAATCAGCTGGGTAGTAAACTACAGAGACAGTCCATAAGGACCATAAGGTATTTGTAGGGCAGATGTTGACATCTGGTTCATTTAATTACATCAATAAACCATGGTTTCTAATGTGCCCAGGTTGCAAAATGCATCACATTTAGCTACAGTGCGACCCTATGCATATCTGTTCAACTTGCTTTGAGCACAACACAATTTACTTCAGAGTAAATGGGGTAAAGGATGACAGCTTTATTGTGAAACTGTACAATCCAATGCATGTTTTGGTTAAAGGTGCAGGATGTGTCTGGATATTGCCCTACAGTATGGCTTATTTTTATCATAGTTTATAATGACTTAGAATAGATATAACATTAAGCCATGAACTTGAAACGTACTGCCTGAAGTCATTTTTGCCATCTGTAATCTCCAAAAGACATGAAGATGCACCTAGAGTTTCCCAGAAGGCATTGCTAAACATCTCTATATAAAAAAATCTATGAAAAAGATGTTGAGATTCTAGAAAGAGTGCAGAGAAGAGCAATCAAAATGATTAGGGGACTGGAGGCTATAACATATGATGTAGCAGGACTAGTTGCATGGCTAGGCTAGTGAAGAGAAGGACCAGGGGAGACATGATAGCAGTCTTCCAATATTTGAGGGGCTGCCACAGAGAGGAGGGGTCAAGCTATTCTCCGAAGTACCTGAAGGCCAGACAAGGAATAATGGGTGAAAACTGATCAAGGAGAGATTCAACCTGGAAATAAGGACAAATTTTCTGACAGTGAGAACAATCAACCAATGGAACAGAAGTTGCCTTCAGAAGTTGTGGGAGCTTCATCACTGGAGATTTTCAAGAAGAGAGTGTACTGCCATTTTTCAGAAATGGTGTAGGGTCTCCTGCTTGGACGAGGGATTGGATTAGTTGACCTACAAGGTCCCTTCCAACTCTGTTAATCTGTAAAGTCTGAATTAGTCTCATCTTCGGCACAAAGCCAGGTTGGTGACCTTGGGCCAGTCATACTCTCTCAATCTCAGGAAAGAGGCAATGGCAAACCACTTCTGAAAAACCTGCACAAGAAAACTGCTTTGCCAGGAGTCAAAAAAAGCACCCTCTCCTAAAAGACACAATGATGGATGGTATTACTTCCTACCAAGGTGAAAATTTGCATTTTTAGAAGGGACAACATTGGCACCTTTAAACTTTGCCATTCTAGGGCAGTGCTTACCTAGTCATGGCCTAAAACTGGCCGTGACCATGGCTAAAATTTATGTTGGGACAATGCAAATTTTATTCCAATACTTCTGGAGAATCCCAGAGTGAGATTTCTTCTGCTGTCAAGCAACAGCAATGAAACATGTTTAAAAACTGGTGTGCATATTAAATGTGCATAGGCTTGGACTTCTATCCTGATGGATGCCAATTATTCATTTCCTTTTAGAGTCAGATGACAGAATCCTAATATATTTCCCTATTCCGCTCTATATATAATAGGGCTATAATAGGGTTCACTTACTGGCATTCAGAGACATACATTAAGTCTGCTTAGGCATCCCCACACAATCTTTCATAGCTAGTGGGGGTATGTATATCCTCTGGCATTGCTTGCCTGAGAGCATGGCAACTAAGTAAGAATCAGCACACTGTGTTGGTGCATTGTGGAGAGCCCTAAAAGAGAACCTTCCACACATTCACTCAGTGGACCAACCCTTAATCCTAAACCTAACCCTTTATTCCAAAAATGGATCCTTACCTAGAGTTCTACCCTTTAATGGTTTAACCAAAGCCATGGTTCTTCCTGAAACAAGCAATCCAGAAACATAATAGAACAAGATGGAGATGTCCCTCTGAGCCTGAGACACACAACAAAAGAGGGACCACAACCCCCACCCACACTTAACCCTTCTTGGATTCAAGGAGATAGTGTAATTGTACTTACCACTGAGGTGCTCTCACCTCAGGGTTCTACTCAATCTAGAGAAACATCCCATGACGCAATCATGAATCATCCTCAAAGTACTAAAGTACCAGTATAAGTACTTTGCTACTTGTAGTGAGGAAGAGGATGACTGTGTTGTTCAAAGATCCAACAGGACTGGCTGTTGCATTTTCAGTCTTGGCCATAAGAATATGGTTCTTTCTCTGATAAAAGGCAATAGGCTATTTACTAGGCACAAGGCAGGCTGTAGACACACTGTTTACTTCTCTAACGCTTTTCAGTTCCTACTGCTGCCTATCATATACTGCATAATAATTATGTTGATTCTGCTAATTTAACAGAAAGCAAACTTGATAATATAATGGAAGTCCTGGAAGATTGCCAGTCTACTTCAGTAACACTATTCTTCATTGGAACTGCACAAGAATATAAGCAACTTTTATTGTGCAATAGCCTATTCTGGATTGGTTCTGAATCTACCAATTCAGCTTTTGGGATATCTCTGGACTGATAAAATCCAGTGAACAACTCGTGCTAGCTTGAAGTGTGAATACCAGTGGTGGGTTTCCCTTACCTTTGCCACCAGTTCACATGTGCACCACTGTTGCGCATGCACAGAAGCTTCTGTGCATAAGCTTCTGTGCATGCTCAGAGCATATTTGATGATATTTGGGCAGGTGGGCAGAGCCTCCTACTGCTGCTGCTACTGGTACAGTAGGGTACAGTAGCAACCCACCACTGGTGAATGCCCCAAGAATACCTCTTAATGTCAGAGGTTGGTTGGGAAGAGCAATAGTAAAACTTATGAATTCCGAATAAATAAGTAGCACAAAAGCTAATTAGAAGTTTAGAGAGGAATGGAAAGAAAGGGAAAGCTGTCAGTAAATAATAAATAATGGTTATCTCATTCTAATTCCTTCCAGATTTGTAACAGTCTCTGCTGTCTAGAGAGTTTGGAATACAGTATTACAGGTTGTTATCATGGGACCTGGAGAAGGAGGCATATGGGTAGTCCTTAGGTTATGACCAATTGAGCCCAAAATTTCTGTTGCTAAACAAGACAATTGTTAAAATGAGTTTTGGCCATTTTACAATTTTTCTTGCCACAGTTGTTAAGTGGATCATTGCAGTTGTTAAGTTAGCAACATGGTTGTTAGTTGAATTTGACTTCCTCGCTGCTTGTCAGAAGATTGCAGAAGGGGATCACATGAGCTGGAAACATGTCAACCATCATGAGTATCTGAGTTTTGATCACATGTTCATGGGGATGCTGCAATGATCATAAGAGAAAATTGGTCATAAGTCATTTCTTTCAGTGTCATTGTAACTTCAAACTGTCACTATACAAATGGTTGTAAGTTGAGGATTACCTGCATTAAAACTATTCATTTGAGAACTTGTAAGATCCTGCTGTACATCAAGGTGGGGAACCTGTGGTCTTCAAGATGTTAATGGATATAATTTCCAACTTCCTCATCCCCAACCATAATAGTATATAAGGCAATGAAGCTGGTCTTGTGAAAAGTAGCTGCAGTAAGGCAGAAACACTTTGCACCATGTTTTCCCCCATGCATTCATTAACTCACAACTCTACTCACAAGCATTTGAGTGTTGTAGCTGCTTATGATATTTGAGCCACACCCTGGTGTTTTCAAGGACATGCTGATGTTCAGAGGCAGCATCAACCTGCCCAGACCCATAGCATACTAAAAGTAAGACTCAGTGGAAAAAGCGGGTTAGGAAAAGGTGATAAGCAAATGGCATAGAGGTGGGGAAGTGGAGGTGACATCTGGAGATTAACAGTTATTACAAGCAGGCAAGAGGACTATTATTCAACTGTCAGAACCACAAGCTATGGGGAGCAGCAAATGCTGTTGGGAATCTGCTTGGAGCTTTTCCAGAAGCTTGATAGTAATCCAGAAAAGAATTAAAACAGCACCTCATCGCAACTAGTACAAGAACTTTTGGGAAAAGGCAAAGGTTGTATGCAAGCTTGAGACTTCTGTTTGAACCAAGTATTAAAAAAACCCCAAGTCATCCCAAAGGTGCTTTTTCAAAAGGCAACTGGACTTTGTTTTTTTCTTTAAGATGTTTCGCTTCTCATCCAAGAAGCTTCTTGAGTTCTGATGACGCTTCTTGGATGAGAAGTGAAATGTCTTCAAGGAAAAACAAAGTCTACTTGCCTTTAAAAAAAGCACATTTGGGACAGGGGTGGGTTCTACTTACCTTTACTATTGGTTCTCTTCATGCACGCGCTTTGCATGAAGTTAATATTAATTTGCACATTGTTTTATTTCCAATGTATTTTTCATATGGTAGCTAATATCTGTCGAGCTCTCTCTGTGACTGATATTTCTCAGATTTGCTGAGAGAATTTTGATTTGGATATAAAATATAATGTTTTCTGGGAATGCTTCCAACATCAAAAGCAATATGTTAATTTGTAAAAGGGCATTTTGCCAACAAGTTCCTCAGCTACCTGAACACAACCAACACAAATTAGAAGTGCCCCTAGATGGTGGCAGAGATAGGATTACACAGTACAAATGCCCCAAAATTATCTTTTCTCCCACAGCTTTTCATCCCTTTCTTGTTAAGTGAATCACTGGACTTCTGAAGTGATCACATGGTCGTTAAGCAAATCTGGATTTCCTCATTAATTTTGCTTGTTGGAAACTAATTGGGAAATTTGCAAATGTAAATCCTGTGAGCCTGTAGTACTACAACCCGTTGTAAGCACATGCTGGTTGCCAAGTACCTGGATGTTGATCATGTGATTATGCTGCAATGTGATGACCATTTGTAAGTCATTTTTTCCAGTGCCGTTGTAAATTCAGTTGTTAAACAAAGAGTTGTAAGTCAAGGACTATATATATACAGAGCAAATAGGTTAATTCAATAACAGAGTACATTGCATGTGAATCCAGCAAACATCTTTGGATTAACAAAATTAGGAGGTCTTCAAGTGAAAATACCCAACTAGTAGACATAGTTTGGAAATAATGGCTTCTATATGCGTTTGACTGTGACTCACAGTCCAGGTTTTTTCATATGTCTCAAAACATAAAACTTCATTGTACTGAAAAGACCTCTTAGAAACTCTCCCGTATAAAGGAAAATAGCAGCTTGTAAACAGTTGCTGCATAAGACTTTGAGATT
>JANHFM010007285.1:2788-14035 GCA_032468115.1 Grayia smithii
CTCACAAGCGCAATGGCCCACATCTAACAAAAATCAGAGTCTATGGCGCCTACTTGGAAATAGGACCTATTAGACTCACCTGGAGACAAATAGAGGAGCGGTGTCTCAGTTCCTAAGACCATCGGAAATACGTGTTTTCCGATGGTCTTAAGCGACCCCTGTGAAAGGGTTGCTCGACCCCCAAAGGGGTCCCGACTCACAGGTTGAGAACCACTGATCTACACTATATTGCAGTACAGTGAGTTTCCCACGAAAACACTCAACCCATCCTACTGTTTTGAAGATCTGGCTTTTGTTCCAGGTCTTTGACAAGGATAATTGAAGCCCATTTTTTTTCTCGATAAATCACCCAGAGTTGCTGAGAATTTGTTGCATCATCATCATCATCATCATCATCATTATCATTATTATTGATTGCATGGTCAGCCAGATGTTTAGATTTCACTTGGCATTTTTATCCACTATTGAATCCTTCAATGGGCACCTATTGAATCCTTCCAATGATTGGAATTGCCCCTGTGAATTGCCTTGATGCAGGGGTGAAATCCAGCAGGTTCTGACAGGTTTTGGAGAACCAGTAGCGGAAATTTTGAGTAGTTCGGAGAACCGGCAAATACCACCTCTGACCTGGCCCAGAGTGCATTTGCAATATCCTTCCCCAGGATTTTGCAATATCCTTCCCCAGGAGTAGGGTGGGAATGGAGATTTTGCAATATCCTTCCCCTGTCACGACACCAAGCCACGCCCACAGAACCGGTAGTAAAAAATTTGGATCTCACCACTGCCTTGATGATATTTCTTCCACTGAGGTTGGACTTTGATTTTCCTTACTCTCTTGATAGGTTCACTTTAGCATTCTAAAGTGATTTCAGTGTATATAATGTTGTCAGTTTGAAGGATGTCCAGGTATTTGTAGTCATAGTCTTCATCCAGACTCCTGATGTTATTTCCATAGAGCATCTTGAAATATATCTTCAGTTTTCAGTAGTGTTCTTCATTTTATGGGGGGCATGGCAGATTTCTCTAGTCCAAATATCATTGCAATGTTTTGGCTGTATGTACAGACAGCATTGAGCACCGATTCTATTTCAGATGTTTCTTTTTCCATACAGTTGTAGATTGTCCCTGTAAAGGAGGGATATATCCTGGCAGATGATTTTGATGTTTGATAGCCATGACTTGAGTTATTTAGTGTTGTTGACAGAGAAATTAGTGCAATGATAAACACAGCAATAGTGAGTATCTTTGAAAGATTGTCCCAGTCTATCGCCATTGACAAGCAACTGTGTCTTTCATTGTGTCTTTGTACAAAACTGATGTTTTACTAACTCCTATTATTTCTCAGCATTTGATTATCCAATCATGTGGCAGGCAGTTGAATGCCTTCGTGTAATCAACCCATGTTACATTCAAGTTGGTTTTCCTTCTTACATTTTCCAATGACATCTTGTCATTTAGGAACTCTGCTGCTTGGCAGGTTTCCTTTTTGCTGAGATGGAATGAGCTTCTTTTCAACTAGATGTTGTTGGACTGCATCGACCATAACAGTTAGCTATTATAATGTTTTTGGTAAGCAGTTAATTAGCCTGTAGTTGCCTTGTGCTGCCCCCCCCCCTTTTTTTGATCTTTCATTATCAGCTACGGTTTTTCAGATGTTAACCAATCTTTACAATATGTTGATAAACTGCTTGGCAATGAATGGGTGTAGACCATTCAAAATTTTCAACCAAAAAAACATGCAGGTCATCTTTACCTGATCCTCACCAATATTGATCTTCCTAAAAACTTTTGAAACTGAATCCAAAGTACTACAAAGCTACTTTAATTATATGTATTCTCTTCAATTTTTCAAGTATACCCCAGTGCATCATTCATTGGTAATAATTACATGGCCCCTTATCTGAATAAAACAACCTCACTGAGATCTATATATGTGGATCTGATTGGAGTAAATTGTAGGGTTGACTCAGAAACATGATATTGCATTCCTTAATTATCCCTTTTACTTAATTTGCTCCCTGTACTTCACTTTTACGTGTGACTCCGTTGTGATATATTTCATTTTGAGTGTTTTATCTTGTATTTTGATATGGCCTATGGGTTAATTAGTAACAAAGATTGGTATCAATATACTTTGAAAATCAGACAGAAATCAAAATATAAAGTTGTGTCTATTAGCATATTTAGTCATATTTAGTCAATACAAAAGCTGTTGTGTCATTATTAATGGGCTGCAAATCCACAGTTCAAAGCAAGTCTTGGTACTCTCATAGCCAGGGGTCAGCAACCTGTGGCTCTGGAGCCGCATGTGGCTCTTTTATCCTACTGCTGCGGCTCCCTGTTGGTGGTCAGCTCCACTATTGATAGTGCTTTTGTTTAGGACAGGTAGAAGAAAAAGGATGACGCACTAGGAGGAGACTCTATGGTAGGGGAACTGGCTTCCAGTTGGCAGAGAAAAAAGGATGCCGTGCTAGGAGGAGACTCTATGGTGTGGGAACGGGACTTCTAGTCAGCAGAGGAAAAAGGAAACCACACTAGGAGGAGACTATGATGGGGGAACTGGACTTCTGGTCAGCTCCAGAAGTCCAGGTTTCCGATTAGGACCTTTGTGGCTCTTTGAGTGTTTAAGGTCGCCATCTCCTGCTCATAGCTGTACTTAAAATTCTATTTTTGTAATAGTTGATAGTTGGAGAAGACTTTCTTATAGTAAAATCAGTTCAGCAATGCAACCAAATAGAAGACTTCCCTTCATTAAATGGACAGCCAAATATTATGGATGCTTTAATTTGAATTCCTGCACTGAGGGGTGATGGTGGTGATGTAATGGATTCTATAGCCCAAATAGCACCTTGTAGTTTACGTCTATAAAATATTTTTAGTCTTGTTGGATTTATTGCCCTTTAAAAAAAAATATAGCAAAAAAGGATTTTTTTTCTTTACATCTGACTCTTCTCTGTTGGAAGTTTAGTAATTTTTGGAATAACTACTGGTGAGTGCTTATTTGTAGCTCTTATATCTTCCTCCCTGTGCCATCTGTTCACATAGTGGATTATAGTAGTTGCCAGTTAAAAAGCAGATTTCCTAAGCTGAAACCTTGCATAGCAGGCTTAATGTATTCAGTAGATTTATGGTTATGATTAGAACTCACAGCTTTGTACCAGATTCCCACAAAATATTTGGTCAGTCTCCTTTTTAGACTCTATTCCATTTATCTAAGCTCATATTCCATGCAGCAGTCTATCTGTCTACCATCTTCATATGGATTCACAACCTTGCTAAGTTTCTTTTTTTAAGGTCACTTCACCTTCAGATCATATACTCTGCTTCAAAAAGAAAAGCCATCCAAGGAATCTTATTTGTCTAAATTTACCAGAACTGGCTCTTTGACTCTTTGCTTTAGAATAGAGAGAATAAAAGCTAAAAATTAAAAGCCTCTTCTCCTCTGAATTCTGCTGGAGTAAGAAAATTGTCCTCATGCATTATTTCTGTGCATTTTATTCCATGAAACAGGCTTTTCCTTTGGCAAGAAACAAATCTTTTTTTTTTCTTTTTTAGTTTAAAAGGGTGAAGTAAAAGTTCAGGGACACTTTCCCTACTACCAGATCGAGGCAAATCAATAGTGCTATATGAAACTCACTTACAGTGGATAATTGGTGTTGGAAGGCGTTTCTGCCAGGGCCAGAAACAAAGTTCATATTTCAGCTCCAATTAATATACTATCGAGAGTGAATTGCTATAACCATCCTTGTCTAGTTATTCTATTTGAGGATATTTGGAGTTGTAATTAGTGCATTTTTCCCTCCAATTTCTCATTTAACTTGATTTGCTTTTCACACACTTTCAAAGAATTTTGGAGTTCAGCTTTTTTTTAAATGCACTTAGTGATGTGTTGGCTCAGGAATCTTTATGTGAGTAGAGGACCTGGTTTTCATTGTATCTAGTGATCTGCAGCTTCCCTGTTTCTCATACTTCATTAAATCACAAGGGGAGGGGGAATCTTCTCATGTGCTTCTCACATGGATCTTTTTTGGTAATGGTGCTGCCGATGTTTACTAGTTCATAATTGTACATGTGAGAAACCATCCAAAAATTATCTATCCCTTAGTTGGGAAAACATATACTGACACTTTTTTGCTCGCACACTTGGTGGTGAATTTCAAAATGCTATCTGTGTTTGTCAGGGGTGGGTTCTACTTACCTTTACTACTGGTTCTAAAGGTGCACGCACAGAGCACGTGGTTGGAGCTCACGGAGTGTGCATTCGGCACACGCGCATGCTTCATGTGCGTGCACCGAACGGGCGCTCCTGTGCATGCGCAGAAGCTTTTTTTGAGGAAAAAACCTCCAAAAAAGCTTCCTGTGCATGTGCACAAGTGCGCTCTGCGCGCTCTGTGCAGGGACCAGTAAGTACGGGCGTGCGGGTGGGCCCAGGTCTGGGACACTTAGAACCGGTTCGGTGACATCACAGCGTCACTGCTACCAGATTGCGCAAACCGGACTGAACAGGGAGCAACCCACCACTGGTGTTTGTCCTTAATTGTATCCCAGCGTATATAGGAGAAAAGAATTTGGAAGAAACTATCTAACTTGAGATATATTTTCCTATTGTTTAAGATGGCTAGTGGATTTTTTTTTTTTTTAGGAAAGCTAGTAGTTCAAATATAACAAACATTTCTTGCATAAAATTAAGAAGAACCATAGTTTGTCACCAAAGCAGAATATTTGGCAGGATCCTGGAAGCTCTTTATAGACAATTTGCCTTTCTCTAGCTAGCAAATGAGGTCATAGATTAGCTACCTATCAGAGGTTTTCAGAATATTGTTTTCACCAATGCTCTTCTTGTGCATTTGTATTTTAAGTTAATGGCATGCTATGCTTACCATTTCCATTATTTTTTTTTTTGCTTCTCTGTGGAAAGAAAGCCCTTTCCCCAATGGTCTCACTTCACCCATGGGAAGAGTAGAGTGTATAATAGATCTATTGTATTGTGATGACTGTATGCACGATTTTTAAAGCTCTATATTTGACAGGGATCTAAAAATGTGACTCACACTGTCCTTTATAGTAATTCGCTTAATAAGGCTTTTACAATCATTGCACCAATCCTATTCATTCCAGTGGGTTAACAGGGAGCTCTGTCAACCCCTCCTGCTCCTTCTCACATATCAATGTTTATCGCTCCATCAAGGAACAGAGAAGGCTCTTAGAAAGAAATGAATCCCCACCCTTGTTCATCCCTCCTCTCCTAGTTTCATTTTATCCATTTCAATTGTGGCCGAAGGCTATGTGCTTTTTGACCCTGTTTCTTTTGCAGGGCCTGCACCTTTGCTTGTCCTATAATCTCACCAATCCTGCTGAGGGCTCAGCCTGTGATGCCTCAATAATTCACTTCTTATATTTCATCCCACTTTGATGTACATCTTTGAAATGAGAAAGAGGAAAGAACAGAACCTCCCAATCACAGGAGCTGTGCAAGGCCTTGCTGGATTAAGAAGGCACAATTGGTTATATAATAGGGTTAAGAGGATTGCCTTACCTTATCAAACATGCAACCCAAATGCAATTCCTTGTCGGCATAAGGGGGGCAGGTGGTGCTGATACATAAGTAAAAGAGGGGAGGGGGTGAAAATCCTCATTCACCAGACACCTTTTGTTGTTTTAGCCTTGTTCTTGTAACCAGAGGCACAATACAGTGATTGACTGTGGAAATAATCCTGCTGACCTGGGCTTTCCTATCTTCTTCTTGAACTTGAAATATATAAATTTTAAATCCAATTGAGTGTCCTCTGAAAGGTATCAGTTTGACTATGACAGGAGAAAATGAAATTGGAGTACTTCTGGAAAATAGGGTCCCTAACAACTAAGCAGGGAACAATCTGAGAAATTGTCTGGCAGGGAAATGTGAACAACAAGGGGATATTTTATCATGTTTGGTAGACGTGTAAAAAAAGCTAGAAAATTTTGGATTCAAATACATATATTAATTCAGAAGATTTTAAAGATTATTATACAATTGAAACAAGAGTTTTGATCCTTTGAGATTGATGGACAAACAATTGAAAAAAGCATGGAATTTTCTTTATATACATGACAACTGCATCAAGGTTATTTTTATGCATGAAGATGGAAAGACTTGGCACTACCCATGATGGAGGAATGGTTGGTTAAGATGATGGAACCTGATGAGACGGCTTAAATTGACTTCTTTGATCAGAGAAAAGACAATTACATTTATGATTGATTGAAAATCTTTCAGACTTTTTGCATGACACAGAAAAAGTGAACTTATGGTTTATAATTTTGATGATTAGTGAGAATAGATTGTAGAAAGAAGAGAGTTATGCAATAACCATAGAGTATGAGATTAAATTTATCGTTGTACTGGTAACTGTTGTAAAGAAGTTTGAAAGTTACTTCTTTATATCTTTTTTATTCCCTTTTTTTTTATCTTTTCTCTTTGATTTCTTTCTCTTCTTTTTCCTATTTTATATTAATTTGTATTAGTTTTTATCTTTTTTAAGAAAACATCTTTAACACAATTATGTAAATAATTGTCTGGCCGATCTTACTCAGTCCATTTGGAGAAAAAATGAATTGAATAAAGAACTGTGAAAATAGAGGCAGATCTTTCTGCTTCTCATGAGTTGGAAATTACAATAAGGGAGAGACATCTTGTTAAGCCCAAAATAAAACGATACACTTCTTACCTTAGATTAAATTGGATGTGGTCTGTTATCCCTCATCAAAGAGAGATAGATTGGTCTATTATAGTAATTTATATTGTTACAAACACAGTATTTCTAAGTCTAATTTGCTTCATTCTCAGTATCATGGGTACCAATATTATTACAATGAGTTCTTTTCTACCCTAAGCCCTATAATACAATGCAACTGGTTCTGGGTTCATCTGTCCACTCAGAAACTGCCCTTTATTTCCAAAGAACTTGGTAACAGGAATCGGAAAAATCCTGAAGAAACTCAAAGCTCCTCTGATATATCAATCAGGGTTTGTTATATTGTAATAGAGAGAATTTATTAAGAGAACAACCACAATCCATGCATCAAATGGAAAAGTACCTGTTGCTCTTAAATTATTTCCCTCTTTCTTCTTTTTCTTTTTTGTCATGCTTATTATACTATGAACAGACTTTTATGTTTCATGATACATAAAATCAAAAGAACATTTAGATTATTTATAAGTAACAATACTATGGCATTGGACTACTATACATCATGGCTATCTATCATTAAGCCAGTTCTTCCAGTATAAGACTGGAAACCAATGCTCCAGTTCTACTTCCTATGGTGCCCCCCTTTTCTAAACACAGCCTGAAATATGCACTGCAAAATATATAATCACACCAGGATTTTTATCTTCCTAGTATTACTTATCAAACTGCAATCACCATTTAATAACCTACCACCTCTCCCTCCCCATGCACATCCCATTTCCTTCTACCTTATTAGATTGAAGGCAGTGATTCATGTCATCTATCCCTCCCTTTCCTATCAGTGGCCTCTGCAATAATTTAATCATGGTTGCAGACTTTGGTAAGATGGGATAGATATAGAAAACTCAGTATGTCGTTAAATGGCTTGTGTTCAGGCAAAGGAACTGAACTTGTAGTACACGTACATAGCCCTTGCCTGCAGGCAATAGATTAATGAGGTCCTTTTTGAGTAAGGCAAATGCATTTAAACACTTTCTATTTTTGATTTAGGGAAATCTGTTTTTTAGCATGCTTTGAGTTAAGTGGGTTTTGAAGGTAGCTAAAGGATGGAGCACTAGATAGAATGGGGCTATTAAAAGCTGATAAGCTAATGAGCCAACAGTGGCATGTAATCAATGTGTGAAAAATGGGTAATTCTCTCTAATACTCTACTAATGTTCTCATAATGATCTGTCAAGGAAGTCCTGGTAATTATTGTCAGGGCAAATTGGCACAGGTATGTGTGGGATAACATAAACTTGGCAGGAGGTAAAGGTGACCACCTCTTGCAGTCATTCCATTCGTCATTTGCCTGCGTAGGATCTGGTCTATTTCCTTAATTTTCATTCCTTTAAGTTATTTGATTGATTTTGCTCTTGTGCACTTGGAAATTGCTAATTATTCCTCTTTTATTAGTTCTCATTTTGTCACTGAATTTGGTTTGTGCTTATTTCTGAAATAGAAAGAAGTTGTGGAGGGCTGAATATACTCCTTCCATATTTGGATATGGAAATGAAAAACTTCCTAGAGCAAATGTGATGAATTACTTATTTGATTGATATAAAATTTTATAGCACTCTCTCCTACAATAATCCTCTGAGGTGAATTGGATTGAGACAAAGGGACTACTCAAAGTCACCCTGTGACTTTCCATTGGTCATGGCAGACTTGAACTTGAAAGAAGTCAGAAATAAAGAACACTGAGCATGTGAATAGGAAGTGCAACAGGAGTTTGGCAGGGGTGAAGAAAGGGAAATCTCTTTATTATTTGGTTTTTGTTTTTTGTTTTTTTTGTTTTTTTTAATTCCATTTATACCCCGCCCTTCTCCGGAGACTCAGGGCGGCTTACAATTTGTTGTTTATCAGAGAAACATAGAAATGAAAGAAATGACTTGCAAGGAATTTCTCTTGGTTTTCTTCTATAAAGCATGAAAAATTACGCATGAGCTGATTGCATAGTGCAAAACTGCCACCACCCAGTTTACTAAGGAAGATGAGAAAGATCATGTTTAGAATACATTGCAAACCTGGTCTTTTAGGACTTTAAACTGAATCCTGTAGGGAGAGAGAAGAAATCCCTAAAAACAGGGTGACATTGTCAAACATGTAAATGGAACTAGGTGGTATTTATAAGTGGTAGAGGCACCTAGACATATTAATGGAGGAGGCATGTGTGATTTGAGAAGCATTACTGAAACATGGTGAATCAAGATTATGACTGGAATGGAAGGATTGGAAGTATATTTGGCATTATTTTTGAAGGAATGGCATAAATGTATAGAGATCCAGGAATCTGAGCACAGGGTTCCAGTCATGAGTTTATAGACAGGAATATCAGAAAGGGAAACCAACAGAAGAGTTTGGTAGAGCATGGTATGGACTGCTAGGCCAAACAGAAGAACGAATACCAAGAATGGAATGTCCAAACTATTCTTGCTGACTGATGTATTTTTCAAAAGGCGGAAAAGGAGACAAAAATATCTTCTAATCTAATCCTAAACAATAAGGAAAAAGTGGATAAATGAATAAAATAGTAAAACTGTAGGAAGATGTCACCGTGTTCAGATTCTTCAGAAAGATAAACTGGAGATGTCCTCAATAGATTTCAAAATTTATTGAATTTGTCTGCCTTTAAAAGTACTAGACCAGTGTTTCTCAACCTTGGTGACTTTAAGATGGGTGGACTTCAACTCCCAGAATCCCCCAGCCAGCTTTGCTATAGCCAATTGCTATAGAAAGAAAGATAAAAGATTAACACACAAAATAAAGTTAGGCTTATAAGGGAAATAAAAGCAACCAAAAGGCCTTTTTTATTTCAGTAATAAAAGAGAGGGATGAACCTTAGAAGAAGGTAGGAAAAGAACAGGAGGCGGAAGAAGTATTAAATTCTCAACTTCTACTTTGCTTCAGTCTTCTCCCAAAAAAGACAGTTATTTTAATTTATAATCTGCCAAACAGTTATGACTCTATACCAGTGGTGGGTTGCTCCCAGTTCTGTCTGGTTCTGTAGAACCTGTAGTAAAACTGGCGGGAGGCTCTGCCCATCCACCCTGATGTCATCATTGGTGATCTGCACATGCGCAGAAGCTTCTGCGTATGTGCAGAAGCACGCATGTGTGTGTTCCTGTTGCGAACTGGTAGTAAAGGTAAGTAGAACCCACCCCTGCTCTATACAATTTAAAAAATAGAATTGTAAAATAAAATAATCCACAATATACAATAGCATTCAAATGAACAAAAACAGAATCACTAATGTCAGCAGATAGTGAGAACCCTAGACAAGCAAAATGATTAAGGAGCATTTGGATACTATATATTTATTTTATTTATTTATTTTTTAATTTTATTAAATCCATTTTGTTTGCCCACTCCAATAGAACCTGGGTAGTAAATTCAATGCACATACTTTGTCGGTTGCACAAGATAACATTTAATAGAAGGATCCTAGTTCACACTTTCACTAAATGGACAAAAACAATTGGAGATTGGTAGTTCTTCAAGATATCAATCACAGCATCAATACTTTGATAGCTTACCTGCACATCGTGGAGTTGAAAACTATGCCTGGGTATAATCAAAATACTGGTGATACCAAACGCCAAGCATATCCAATGACCACACTCAGTGGTATCATATGTCAGGAGTGGGAGAGAATGTCAAACCCTGAGTCACCACACAAGTGATGGGCTCCGGCCATAATTGCTTCCCTCCCATCAACAATGACTGGAGGGACAGAAGGTCCAGCACTGATGATGACTTTGAGAGGAAAGGCCCAATAAACTGATGGCCCAATTTCCTATATACTTTTTGGATAGTCATATGATCACTGAAACTTTCATCCACTAAAAATGGAGTGCCTGATTGCTGTTGTTGATTGACAAACTGTTTGTGTATTGCCTTAATCTACTCTTAAATATCTCAACTGCTGGTGTGGCTCAATACAGGCATTTTCAATGCTAGTCCTCTTAAATTCACAAAATGTCTTTTAACAGGATTGGGTCTCTTGTCACTTGATTCTTCCCAAACCTTCTTCTATGATCAGTTGCTTAGTCAGCTTCAAATGGTTGACTTCTAAGGCCTCAGTCTCTGATTCCTTAGAGGCAGAAGAGGCCATAACAATTATCTAGATAAACTGGAATATTCAACAGGACCAAATCCTAAATTTGGGTTAGGACTTAGAATTTAGAATAATTTTATTGTCACTGAATGTACACTAATCGGCATACATTAAAATGAAATTTTGTTGCATGCATCTCTCAAAATGTCACCACCTCCATTGTACACTACATAAACACGACTAAATAAATAAATAAATACATAATTATGCATATATACCAGGGGTGAAATCTAAATTTTGTTACTACTGGTTCTGTGGGCGTGGCTTGGTGGGCGTGGCAGGGAAAGGATAATGCAAAATTTTCATTCTTACCCCCCTCCAGGGGAAATTTCCATTCCCACCGCACTCCAGAGGAAGGATATTGCAAAATCTCCATTCCCACCCCACTCTGGGGCCAGCCAGAGGTGATATTTCCCAGTT
>JANHFM010007285.1:23806-37183 GCA_032468115.1 Grayia smithii
TGTATATGTTTTTTGTTTGATTTGTATGTACTTTATGTCTCTATATGTTTTTTATATTTTTGTTTTTATTGTGAGCCACCCCGAGTCCTTCGGGAGAAGGGCGGCATAGAAATTGAAATAAATTCAAATTCAAATTCAGTGTACGATAGAAACAACTTAATCTCAAAACAATTATATGCAGATGAGGATGGTAGAATTTTAATGTTAGAAATTAGAATTGGAAAGATTTCTGTGCTTTTGGCTAACATCTATGCCCCAAATACAAATCAAAGATCATTTTATAAGAAATTACATGAGAAACTTGACTATTTAAATTATGAACATGTTTATATAATTGGAGATTTCAATGTGGTTACAGATACAAAAAAAGATTATCAAGCAGGAACTGGCAATATGAACCAAGAAAAAAGATACAAAAAAACTCTCCCCCAAATTTGGGATGATCTAATTGATCAATTCGGTCTTAAAGATATTTGGCGAAAACTCCATCCATCAGAAAAAGATTTCACCTATTACTCCCCCAGGCATAAATCATGGTCGAGAATAGATATGTTTTGGGCCATGATGGAAATTGGAGAAGAAATTAAATCAGTTGATATAGGTACAAATGATTGGGCAGACCACCACCCCCTAATTGTGAATTGGAAACTAACACTAAAAAGAAAAGCGAGATGGGCTATGAGGGCAAATTTAATGAAAGACACTAATTTTATTAATTTACTACAAAAAGAACTTCAATATTTTTTATTGGAAAATAGGAAACAAGAAACCTCATTACAAAATCTTTGGGACACAGTAAAAGCAATAATTAGAGGGGTAATAATAAAATATTCAATTAGGAAAAGTAAAGAGGAAAAGCAAGAAGATTGGAAATTCTGACAAAATTAAAACAAGAAGAGAAAAAAAGTCAAATAAATCTGCAAGATAATTCATTAAAAGAAAAAATTAAATTACTAAAACATGAAATAACTTTAATGGATCAAAAAGAATTGGCTGAGAAAATTACTAGAAGTAGACAGATATATTTTGAACACGCTAATAAAGTGGGTAAATGGTTAGCCTATAAATTGAAAAAAGAAAAGGAAACGAGAAGAATAGATGTTCTTCAAGACAAAGAAGGGAAGATGGTAAATACTCTTGAAAGAAAATTAGAAATAGTTCAAGAATATTTTTGTTCTCTATATTCCGGAAAAAATATAGAAGAGAAAATTAAAACTTATTTACAAAAACAATCTCTTGAAGTAGTCCCAGAATCATTTAGAAATATTTTAAATGCACAAATTACAATAGAAGAAATTGAAATAGCTATTAAAAGTCAGCCCAATGGGAAACTCTGGGCCTGGACAGACTACCAGGAGAGCTATATAAAGGAATTAGTGATGCATTGATACCCCAAATGGTTGAGTTATTCAATGATGCCCTTGACAAAGGGAAAATCCCCAATTCATGGACAGAGGCGCATATTTCACTAATTCCGAAACCAGACTCAGATTTAACGCAAATCCAAAACTATAGACCCATCTGGCTTCTAAACGTTGACTACAAAATATTCGCAACAATATTGGCAAAACTTATCTTTCCCACTTCATCCACCAAGATCAAAATGGTTTTTTACCACATAGGCATCTGAGAGACAACCTTAGAATGATTATGAACTATTTGGAATATTATGAAAAACACATAGATAAACAAACGACAATTTTCTTAGATGCACAAAAAGCATTCAATAAGGTCAATTGGAATTTTATTATACAGCAACTACAAATTATGGATTTCGGCCCCAAATTTATTAATGCAGTTAAAGCAATATATAATACACAGTCGGCTAGATTACTGCTAAATGGAACAACAGACAATACTCAGATATGTAATGGAACCCGACAAAGCTGTCCCCTTTCCCCTTTACTGTTCATACTAACCTTGGAGCCACTTTTAAATGTTATTAGAAATGACAAGGAAATAAAAGGATTGAGATTACGAGGACAATATAACATTCAAGGCTTTGCGGACGATTTAGCATTCGTAATCAAAGACCCCTTGTCCTCAGGACCAAAATTAAACCAAATGATTGAAGAATATGGAGAGGTAGTTGGATTAACAATAAATAAACAGAAAACAAAAATGATATCCAAAAATATGACAGGTAAGCAAAGGGAAGAAGTTCAAGAACTGATGGGAATTTACTATGTTAAAAAGATAAAGTACTTAGGGATTTGGCTGTCTAATAGATGCTCATCCATTAAGGAGTTGAACTATATTAAATTATTAACAGAAATGAACAATTTACTCAACAAATGGTCTAAACAACAAATTTCTTTACTGGGACGAATTGCTGCTATCAAGTCATATATTCTACCAAAATGGAATTTCTTATTGCAAACAGCCCCAGTAAAATTAGACAAGAAATTTTTTATAAATTTGGACAGAATCATTTTAAAATTCATTTGGCAAGGGAAAAAACCCTGCATCAAAAAAAAAGATGCTACAAGAACACAAATCAAGAGGTGGTTTAAGACTCCCTAATTGGGAGCTATACCACCAGGCTGCAACCTTAGTATGGATAAAAGATTGGATTACCCCCTCCAGACAGCGTATATTGATTATTGAGGGACATGATTTGCTACAAGGTTGACATACATATTTATGGCCAGGAAAGGGGAAAAAAGACAACCACTTTAGCAACCATTATATAAGGGGAACTTTACTTAAGATATGGAAAAAGACTAAAGACCAATTCTATACTCAATATCCAAGATGGTTAGCGCCAGTTGAAGCAGTAACCTACCCGACTGTTCACAATACAAAGAGAAATTTAACGTATGGAGACTTGATGGATGAAGTGGGAAACATTTGTACATGAACAGAATTCCAAAAGAAAGGGTGGAATATAGATTGGTGGTCCTACCTCCAAGCTCAATCGAAATTCAATAGTGACAAAAAAAAAAATTAGGAATATACAACCAAAATCAAGAGATAAATACAATTCTATTAGGCCCAATAACGAAATTTATCTCCAAGATGTATAATTTATTATTATACAGATACATAGGAGAGGAAATTCTGAAAGACTCAATGATTGCCTGGGGGAGGAATATAGGTAGAATGATTTCTTTAGAAGAATGGCAGACAGTTTGGAACAAATCTTTGAAAAGGACATTGTCCTCCAATTATAAAGAAAACTTGTATAAAATGATATACAGATGGTATATAGCACCTGCTAGACTGTC
Organism: Grayia smithii; assembly: GCA_032468115.1. Classification (NCBI taxonomy): domain Eukaryota; kingdom Metazoa; phylum Chordata; class Lepidosauria; order Squamata; family Grayiidae; genus Grayia; species Grayia smithii. The sequence goes on from JANHFM010007285.1 coordinate 27,034, forward strand.
TAAGATGTTCCCAATGCTCCCAGATTGTTGTTGGAAATGTAAAGCGGCCAAGGGATCTTTTTTCCATCAATGGTGGACCTGCCCAAAAATTCAGAAATTTTGGATAAGAATCAAAAATTGGTTATTTCAGATAACAGGTGTAATTTTCCCACTCAAACCTGAACTATATCTTTTAGAGATAAAATACAATAAAATTAATATTAAAGATTGGTATTTATTCGTACATATTGCAACTGCAGCGAGATTGGCAATAGCTCAGTTTTGGAAGAGCGAAGAGATACCACCGCAACAATTAGTATTAGCAAAAATTTTAACCTGTGCCGAAGCTGATAGATTGACATATATATTAAAAAATAAACAAGAGTCACAATTTTATGAAGTTTGGGAAAAATGGTATATTTGGTATCACAAAAAAAAATTCTTAAATCAAATCATTATTATCGATATGTAGATTTAGAAACAAATATTCCCTCCTTTCTTAAGATATGCTAGCAAGCTGCCAATATTCTATCTCTATGGGAAATGGGGATCGAATAGAGAAAATACAAGTCCATGTGATTCTCTCTGTGTAGTGTCCAAATAGGCCCAGAGTGGCTATATTAGTGGTTTTACTTACGGCTTCTTTGTAACTAAACTTCTAGGTAACTAAAGCTAAAGGTCAATATTGCAATTAGGCATTCATTCACAGGAAATGAAGTCTAGACCAGGCCACCCATGGTGTAGTTATCAGCCTTACTATACTCTGCCATCAATTCAAATGCATGGAAACACCTTTGAACTTGATGTATCTTTTGTTGTTTCCACTGGGAGTCATTTTCTGAGATGAAAAAAAAAAAAACATCTCTAGTTTTCATCACACAAAGGAAAGGATGGCGATGAAGCAAGCTCTGGGGCCAAGCGAATAAAAGCAGCATCTTTTGCTTTCAGCTTCTCTCTAGGTTATCATGTCTATCCAGTTCAACTCTCCGCTTTGTGAGATGATAATCGCTGAAATAGATGAGAAATAAATGCAATCAAGGTGGGTGTTTTTTTTCTTTGTTTACCACAGAGTTCAGGGAGATCTCATCTCTGCCGTTGTTCTCTTTTGAAACTGGGACTTATCTATTCCCATCTTTCTATTAAGAAAAGTCCACATGAGGTGGGCTCGTGGGGCTTAACCACACAGTAGGGGATCTGGCATAATCCTGTTGGAGCTCCATTTATTTTCATAAATGATGGGCCCCCCCAGAGGCAACATTCAAAAATTTGTAATTGTAATGGAGAATGCAGCTGTCAGTCACAGTTTGCCCCTGGGCTTCAAGCTGTGCCCATGTGTGTGGGGGTAAGGAGATGGAAGATTGGATGTGACTAGTGCAGGTAAACAAACAACAGTAAAGAAATGTCTTTTAACCTTAAAGACATTATCAGGGGAGAGATTAAATCAGGTGTCTGACTGTATTTGATCACACTGCTCTGGAGACATTATGCCTGGTGTGGCCCTGGATTTATCTTTGGGATGTTATGTTTTTCATTGACATGCCGTGACAGACAGACCGGCCAACTGCTCACAAATCTGACCAGAAGATAAATGAGTCCCAAATCAAGGACTCTGTTGAGAAGGAATCTTATCTTTAGCCTGATTCATTTTATCTCTTAAGTTTTTATCTCTGTCCATGGGCCTGTACAGTTTGACCTAAAGCATAGGGTGTGTTAATTCAGAATGGCCCTTGTTCTTTGAAGAGATTATTTACTGCTGGTCATGTTAGTAGTGTAAAGCTAGACAAACCAAAATAAAGATAAATGAAAAGTCTGTGTTGCTGAGGAAAAGTATCCCTGAATCTACATGGAGCTAATGTATTTGGCCTATTTTAGTGATTCTAAGAAAGACATAAAGGGCGTGGTGGCTCAGTGGCTAAGACGCTGAGCTTGTCGATTGAAAGGTTGGCAGTTCAGCAATTCAAATCCCTAGTGCTGTGTAACGGGGTGAGCTCCCCTTACTTGTCCCAGTTTCTGCCAACCTAGCAGTTTGAAAGCACATAAAAAATGCAAGTAGAAAAATAAGGACCATCTTTGGTGGGAAGGTAACAGCGTTCCGTGTGCCTTTGGCATTTAGTCATGCTGGCCACATGACCACTGAGACGTCTTCAGACAGCGCTGGCTCTTTGGCTTTGAAATGGAGATGAGCACCACCCCCTAGAGTTGTGAACGGCTGGAACATATGTGCGAGGGGAACCTTTACCATTACTTTTATGTGACAGAATTCAGAGATGGATGTATATGTTTGTACAAATAAAAATGGATGACTGTAAAAGGGTAATGGTGGTGGTGAAGATTTATTATTTTGTTAAATTTATTTGCTGTATATGTAGAGCTACTCTAGAGCAGGGGTCTCCAACCTTGGCAACTTTAAGCCTGGCGGACTTCAACTCAGCCAGCAGACCTGTCTGGGGAATTCAGGGAGTCTAAGTCCGCCAGGCTTAAAGTTGCCAAGGTTGAAGACCCCTGTTGTAGACAGCTTGATGATATGATGATGATATGATTTTTCTAGCCCAACAGCCTACTATGGTTGGTTCTTAGTCTTGTTTCACTAAAAGGCATGCTTGATTTTTAAAAGGGGTGTGAGTGAACAGGGACTTTGTTCTTCCATTGTCTCTTAATTTTCCTCTATGTGGGATAAAGATAATTGATAGTACTGCTTCTATGTAAAGAATTGGGGAAGGAATTGACCTGTCCTATAATGATGCAAAGAAAAAAAATATCTCAAAGCAAACAGTACTAAGATGATATTTCTCAAGGACACCAGTTTACTCTTGAAAAAGAGCTGTGTGGGATGGTTTTGCTTCCATTCTATTTATTATTGTCCTTGAGAGTTCTACAAGAACAAGCTGTTTGCCAAAAGCACATGTGAGCCTGAGTAACAGCTTTGAGAAGGATACTGCCAGATTCTGCTGCATTTGCTTCTCTCTCAAAATAGCAAACACACAATTTAGAGCATTTGTTCTAGGGAATTCCTGTGTTATTTTTCATTTCTTTAACCTTTGTGTCTCCCTTAGAAGTGGGCTCTCTGTGCTATGTATCACAGATCCATTTAGATTTTTCAACTAAAGACTTTACAATATATATATAGATTTTACAGTTTCGATTTAGGGATGAAATAACAATTGTATATATTTGTTAATTGAAACCTAATAAAAGGCAATCCTTGAGCTACAGCTGGTCACTTAGTGACTGAAATTACAATGAACAACTACAAAAAAAGGTTACTTAAGACTTGAATTCAAAATTCTGATAGCCATTGCCCTTCCTTTGGTCACATGTTCATATTTTGGACACTCAGCAACTACCCATATTTATTGCTCTTTGCAGTATCCCGCAGTCACATAACCATAAGTTATAACTTTTTTTTTGTCACAAAGCAGTGTTTACTTCCAGTTTCTGGCAAAAATGGGTTCACTCGAGTATCATGGATTTCCACAAGGCCCACTGCAAAATATGTAACATGGGGTGATCACATGATGACCAGTTAATAACTGGCATGACCATAATTCTGGGCTTAAATAAGTTGAGAACTATCTGTAATAGATTTGAGCAGGCATAATGCTCTTCCTCTCTGGAGTTCTCCTTATACGTTAAAAACTGCTTCAGAATTTAAGGATTTTGTTGGGTTTATTTTTGGTATATTTTCTGTGATATTAATTGAATATGCACTATTCTTGATCTTCAAGTTTTATAATGCATCTTCAAGGACGGAGTGTAAATGTTTCAGTAGGTGGTTCATAACAGACAAGAAATATGATGAGACACGTAATAAGATCATAAGAATTGCAATAGGTATAGTCTGCTCATGAAACCAGCCACACAAGGAGTCCTCAATTTAGAATCACAATTAGGACCTAAATTTCAGTTGCTAAGTCTACAGTTGCTAAGTGAGCTATAATGTGATCAGACCTGATTTTATGACATTTTCACAGTGGTTGTTAAGCAAATCTGAATATTCTCTCACACATCTTTATAACAGTCTTCTGACAAGGTGTACCAATTGAATGCAGATGGGTCTTATTTTTGAACTGGCTGCATATACAGTACTTTGGGACTGGATTACAAACTGTGGAGAAAATGGTAGGAAGTCATGTTCTTCATTGAATAGGGATGAAAACTCTGACCATAATAGAAAAATGTATGTTGAATTCTTATAGTAAAGTTAAGGCAGGCTGTATCTTCCCATCACAAACATAGGTCTATGCCTTCTCCGAAGTAATTTACTTAACCTTCTTTAAATTCAATGGAATTCATTTTAAATTAAATGGGCATAGTTTAAATGTCAGATAAAATCAGATAAAAATCAGTTTTCTGTATGTATTTTAAAGAGATTAAGTCCTAACATTTCTTGCAGCAGGAAGTGACATCAAACAAACTGTGATAAACTTTGATCAGTAGTACAGTAGCATAGTAGTAGTAGCATAGACTAGGAATAATCACTTTTTTTTCATGATAATATTTTGTTGTTTCTCAACCCAACACTTTTCTAATGCATAAATCAAATCAATGCAATTTGATATAAATTTTCCTCCTGCTTATTTTGTTAGTGATGCTGTCATATCTGTTTGTGATTGGAAGGAATAGTTGCATTGTGATTTGTATAATTTGGCTTCCTCCCTATGATTATAGGAAGAAAAACTATATAACTGACCGATGGAGGGCAGGGGTAGGGTTAGAGGTGATATCTTTTTGTATTGCCATAAATTAAAAAGAAAATCATTGTTAGTAGTGGGCATTTAGATTATTGATTCTATCTCATCCTTGATAACAGAAGAAGAAAAGAAACGTTTGTGTTAATTGCCCACAAATCCTTTGTGCGGATTCAAGGAAGGAGAATCTTGGTACCAAACTGTGTCCCCCTGTCCCCTTCCCTTTTTCTCTCTTTCTCCCTTATCTCATTTAAGGTGCCTTAAAATAATTAAAAGGTTGTTTACAGTTAATAGCAGAGGTAAACAATGTTATCCAGAATCAGTTAAAATATTTTTATATATCTTGACAGTAAGAATGTGATCCAGTTTATAGAAATATTGCCATACAGTGCTTATGTATGTGTAGATACATATATTCTTTTCTGACCTGTACAAGACAGCTATTTTTCTTTGGGACTTTTCTGAGAACAACAGAGAAAAAGCTCCTGTGTGGAATACATTAAAACAACTGTGATTAACTGTGAGAATGATGGAGAAAAGGCTGTCATGTTTTATAAAATCGAATCCCTCAACACTCCTCAATGACATCTCTCTTGTTCACACTTAAAGAAAATATGCCACATAGCTTCTATTAAGCTGAAGCTATACAAATATGGTTCTTGTATCCAGCAATGGAATGTTACTTTCTTTTGGACATATTTTCTATACAGTCCACTGATGAATAAATATCAATCTCTCTCATTCTTTGGGGCAATAGTAGTGGAATATAAAAAGAAAATTCACTGTCTTCCCTCAGGGTAATTTTTAAAATTACATATGTACTTGGATTAGAAATTATGTTTTCCTTATTGGCATTGTTACCATGGTTAGACCTCAAGTAAATCACTATTCTCTCTTTTTTTCTCATTAGATGCCTGTTTGCATATGTTTAGTTTCCAGATTGAATAGAAAGCCTTTATTCTGTTGCCATCTGGAATGTTTTTTCTCAAGAAAATGCTTCCAGGTGCATACAATCCATTTTGATTTTCAAAAACATTACATGGTTTGGAAGTTAGTTTTTGGGAGGGAAGGAAGAGACAGAATCCTGACAAGTACAATACTATATTTATTTATTTGTTTGTTTCTTTGTTTCTTTATCAGTCAAATTTATATGGTCATCCATCACATGAAAAAGTTACTCTGGGCAATAAAGGAATACAATAAAGGAATAAAACAGTCATCATATAAAAATATTCAGGAAAAATTAAAATGACAGTTTAAGGCACCAGTTTAAGTGATGGCATCAGATATTAACAATGGAGCCATTAAAATCTCTTGGGACCACAGGTCTAATGGCATAATTAGATTTTGAGAGACATCTAGAAGATCAACTGAGCCAGTCTCAGTTCTCATAAAGCAGGCACCACCAAAGAGAAGACGCTGTAAATCAGTGAATGGTATAGTATTCTGTTTCTGTTTCTGTCACAGGAACATCTTCATGGCCACTGTGAGGAATTTTCTGGATATTTACAATGCAAGGAAACTCAATGGGAAAGCTGGTAGGAAGTCAGAAATTGTTCCTGCTCCCACCGCTTTTTTGCCCACCCATGGTCATTCTGTTTCTCTGTTTAAGTAAGGAAATATCTCTGAAAGAATGACCCAATGGGGCACTGATTATCCAATGATATATAAGACCAATGTTAAGTCGTTTCTTGGAAACAAACTTTGAAACTGCCCTCTCCCTAAAAATGATTATAAAGATGGATCTTAAACTGTTTAGAAAAACAGTTCAGTGTTTATGCTCTAAAATTGTGTGTGTAAAATGTTTATCCCTATAAAAATGTTGGCTCATGGATTTTCTGGTATCATGTTTAATATTAAAATAGAAATAATGTTATATTCGGAAATGATTTGAGCTTGTGACTTAGGGAATTCACTTTTTTATTATACGATTTCCTTATTTTAAATCTCTTCCCAGTGGTACTCTTGGTATTCATTGATCAATAACCATTGCAAGTTTAGAGTTTTCTTTGCAATAAATTTTGGATGCTTGCTTTAAACTATATCATAATATACCCCAGCAGGTCATATAGCGGCATCTATTGCTGTTTGGATTCAACTATAGATCTGCTTCTGCTAAATCCTGTGACCCAACTTGGAATTTTAGGCATTGCAGCTTGAACATATCCAGGAATAAGGTACAGGTTAGGGGCAGCAAGATAAGTAAGGATTGAAACAACCAGCGGCACATTTATTTTATTTTAATTCTATTTGTATGCCACCCTTCTCCCGAAGGACTCAGGGCGACTCACAGTAAAAACATGGAATATGCAAAAAACATATACGACATAACAGGACAATACAAGGTAAGAATAAACAAACAACTAGACAATACAGAGTTAAAATGGGGCCGATAAAATACGAATTCATAATTAATTAAAAAATCCTAAGAATACTAAAAACAATTAAAAGTCAACTGTAGCCAGCTTGGTTAAAAAACCACATCTTCAGGTTGCGGCGGAAGGAGCGAAGGTCAGGGGCAGTCCGAAATTCAATGGGAAGATCGTTCCACAGGGCCGGAACTCCCACAGAGAAGGCTCTTCCCCTGGGCACTGCCAGCCGGCATTATCAACATCAGACTCTTGCAAATGTACAGGCCAACAAATCAAATTTTGTTTATTAAAATTGTCACATCTATAAGGCTAAAGAGGTGATACTTCAATAAAGTGATACATCAAGTAAATCATATTCCATGTTAAAGGAAGGAAAAGGTTCAAGAGAGAATCCATCTAATGTGATTTTTAATTGAATCCAGAATATTTAAGTATAAGTGTTCTCTTGTTAGTACTATGCAGTATCTATTTGTTTATTTAAATTTAAAATAATGTAACCTGCCAGCAATAAAGAAAGAAAAAAATATATAAAAATCCAAGTTACAATAATAAACACACAGGCACACATACAGAGTATATGTATAGTAAGAGCTGACTTTCCAGCTCATGAAAAAAAGCCCTACGGGATATTTAATGATAAGCTGACAAGTGGCTATTGGTCATGCGTTTAGAATTCATCTGTAAGATGGATCACCATGTTTCCAGCTCTGTTAAGGAAGGTATTGATCTGGATAGATCCAACCCAAGGTTAATCCATCAGGTTCCCAGATAACAGTGTCAGGTAGACAAGTCCTAGATTCTTCAATTACTAATTGAAAGCAGCAGATTGTTAGTGATTTGTCAGTGGCACCTCTGCAAAATTAGTGCAAGTAATACCAAGTTTATTAGAAACTTTGAATGCATTCTGTATCACAAGGATAGTAAATAGTAAAATAACATCACAAGGTAAGGACAAAATGTACTTGACTTCACAAGAAAATCTGCATTAAAAAAAATGATGCACCCAAAGGACAGCCTTTGAACACTACTGATACTCAAATGTCTGGCAAAATAGAATGGGTCTTGAAACATTTTGAAAAAAATTGCAAGGTGAGAGCCAGGATTTCAGAATGGTAGGAACACTGTAATGTTAAGTCTCCCTTCCTTCCCCAAGCCTTTTAGTTTCTGTTAAGCTCAGGCTGGTTCTAGTCAGATGGTCTTGAAGGTGGAGCCTACTATTCTTCATTTATCTTGTAATAGTGACTTTGGATATGATGTTTTCCAGCTTGCATCGTGTCTCTTGCTAACTAGGCAATAAATAATTTGAAGAGAAATTAAGACGTTTCATTTTTCAGTCAGTGACAGCAGAACATATGTGATATTCTGAAGAAATTCCAGAATCAGTAATAAATACATATTTGACTACAACTTGTTTTCTTTGATTCAAGTATCTGCACCAGTTTGGATATATCCTTATTGCTAGAACACTGTGCCCGATTATGCAAGGAGGACTGTCTTTTCTCACACTATAAAATATTAAATTGCCATAAAAAATATTTGTCGCTCCATTTCTTCCCACATGCAACCATCAGGAGAGTCAAATTCAATTTAATTCAATTCAACTAAAGAGCATAAAATAGCCTTCTTCCCACTTCAGTAGGTTGTCTCAATTTAAAGTGATTTGAGTTATATTATAATAGCTTCTGTTATTTAAAAGAAAATGGATGCTAAGTCTTTCAAAAGAGTGATCTGTCATTCCAAAGCATCCTTCATTGCTGGGCTAATCAAATTAGTTTTGATCCAATTCAGCTGTCATTTATAGTATGAAATTGTTTATGTATTTGCTGTTTATTACATTTTAATAGTACAATATTCCAAAAGGACTTATTTTAAAGAATCTTGCAAAAAAAGTAATTCATTTTTTTTGGAATAACATTGAAGTGCCTTTGCAAATTGCAGATCAATTAGGAACCCAAGTGTGATCTGAGCTGGATTGTTGATGTGTGGTGAAAGCATACAATGGTTGTATTATTTACTGTTTTGATAAAAAGGAATCAGTGATAAAGGTACAGTGTCAGCCCATATTATTGGAATTCATGATTAAAATAAATATAAATTCTTCTACCTCTATCTTATTATCTATATAGACAGTCCTTGATTTACAACCATTCATTTTAATGAATATTCAAGGTTATGACACTGAAAAAAGTAACTTATGACAGGCTTTTACACTTATGACCATTACATTTCTCATGGTCACATGATGAAAATTTTGACTCTTGGCAACTGGCATGTATTTAACCCTAACCCTAACATCATGTGATCACCATTTATAACCTTCCCAACTGGCTTCTGACAAGCTAAGTCAATGGGGGAAGCCAGGTTCCAATAACCGCATGATTCATTTAATGACTGCAGTGCTTCACTTAATACCTGTGGCAAAAAAGTTCTTAAATGAAAATTGTCTTGGAAATTTTGAGCTCAATTGTCATAAATCAAGGACTACCTGTATAAAACAGTAACAGAATTTACTGAAAGATTTTATTATCACAAACCATGGTGTTTACTACTAATTTGAATGGCTTTAAAGGGGGATTAGATAAATTCTTAATTTTACTTCTAGACTAGGGACTATATGCCTCCCTATATCAATTTCATCTCATGGGAGAAGAATATTTTATTTCTTTAAACAACCAGCTCACAAAATGTTACTTGGGGTGGCTAACATACAGTTATAAGCAAAACAGGTTAAACAATAAACTTAAAAGAATTACAACCAGACTTTATAAAACAATACAAAGGTCAAAACTACAATACGTTCAAACAACCTATTTTCTGCATTAGCTCACTTAATAAACCAGGGCTCATAGGAAGAACCAAGCTTTAAAGGTTTATGAATGGCTGGTAGACATAGCTTCAAATGAGTATACCATGGTATAACTGCGCTGCTGTCTTCTGGATCAGTTATACTTCCAGGTAATTTTTAAATGGCAGCCCTATGTACAGTATTTTGCAATAGTCTAAGTGGGAAGTGATCAAGGCATGACTAATCATAAGAATAGAATAGAATAGAATAGAATAGAGTAGAGTAGAGTAGAGTAGAGTAGAGTAGAGTAGAGTAGAATAGAATAG
>JANHFM010007285.1:55707-67328 GCA_032468115.1 Grayia smithii
GAGTGGGGTGGGAATGGAAATTTCCCCTGAAGGGGGGTAAGAATGAAGATTTTGCAGTATTCTTCCCCTGACACGCCTACCAAGCCACACCCACAGAATCGGTAGCAACAAAATTTAGATTTCACCCCTGCTTCCATCCAGGATGGCCTTTCTTAGTCCCTTCCTGCTCCTGGCCTCAAGAACTTTGCCCACACCTTTGTGCTTTTTAAATAATAATTTTTATCCAAGTTTATAAATATAAAGATAAAAAAACTATAAAAATTAAGAAAAACACAAAAAGGGGGGAAAGTAAGAAAAAAGTGAAGAAGGAAAATATGTAAAGGAAAGGAAAAAATATATGAAGAAATGACTTGTCCCTTTACCAAGACAAGTAGAATTTCATTAACTTATCACTTGCTTTAACATTTCAACCTAAATTCCCTTCATTTCATATCTTTTATCTATTAGCAAATAATAAATCCCTATCATTCAGTCTTAATCAGAAAAACCCATTCAGTGTATCTGTATGTTGTATACAATTCTACACACAGAGATATGCACATATAAAGCTTAAACATATCAATTTCATATTTACTTTAATAGTAACTTATTTTCTCCATAAATACAAAAACATCTTCCCATGTCATATATCTATAAACACATCTTTAAAGCTTCATCATTCAAAGTTAATCAAAAAAATTCAATTAAGAGCTATCAAAAGCAACACATACTGAAATTTAATCCCATCAAATAATATTCCACAAATTAATTTCTTATCTTCTCTATATCTCATTTCAGAAATGGTCGTGAAAAAAACCATTAAAAACTGCTAGGAAAAAAAATTATACACATTTTAACCTTGCTTGAATAAGCCAACTTTATAAATCTTTTTTTTTTACTTTTAAAAGTCATTATGTTTATTCCTTTTAAGTAATGTTCCAGAAGTTGATTTTTTTTTCATTATCTTTTCTCAGGAGTTTCTTCATAGGTATAACTCCTCTGTTTTATAAGCCCAAAACAACAAACTTATCTAAGTCTCTCTTCAGAGTTGAAACCCACATATTCAAGTCATTTTTTGTGCAACCATTTTAACTATTAAAACATCAACCACTTTTATATATCCTGTATAACATCTGTGTCAATAACACTGCATGTTGGCAATTTTAAATCTACATCGAAAACAATCTGATACTCTTCTCTCTACATTTTTGAATCTATTTTCATATTAAGGAACAGTCTGAAAAGAAAGTTCTGAGTACATTGTTGCCAAATATCCTTGATTTTTTTTCAGAATTAAAATACTTTTCTTCATTCTGTATTAGTGAATCTTCTCCTTTATTATTTCTGGTTGCCTCTATTAACCAGCCTTCAAGGTCTCCTCTTTAATATTTTTTCTAATCCACAACATTTTTTCAGGGAAATATTTCTTATAATTAAATTCAAAATCTACATATATTTTAATAGGTTTTTTTTAAATAAACTATAGAGAGGATTCTTACAATGATTTCAAAATTTTATTTCCAGTCAATCTGGCCCCTTAATCTGTTTAAATCTTTTCAAAATTGACACTCAAATTATCCTTTTGACGGTTATTTCCAAATAACAATGTTTTTATTTCAGTCCTTAAACTTATGTGAAAGTTCTTCAATCTTGATGATTGAAGGAAAGGTCATCCAGTGTAATAAAACTTGTCATTCTGAAGGCCCTTAATATCTCAAAAACAATTTATACTCCATTTCCTGTGAAACTGATTAAGAGAGGAAATGGGTGAACCAATTGTCTCTTTAAAGGCTCCAAACTGCAGCTTGGGCAAGGCTGATTTTCAGCCTTGCTCCAGAGCTGGAGACAGTCTTCTTGTGGGAAGCATCTGTATGAAGCACCATGACCAATCTCAGATCCTCTCCTTCATCCAGAGGAGTTTGGGGAGCCAATTCATTCACCAGATCTTGAGTTCTCAATGATTTCCTGGAAATGCCTGCTTGTCCCTTTGTCCATCCTGCATTTGAAGACCATACAAAATCAGTGGTATATTACAGTAAGAACAGATTGGATGAAGATTAAAAATATCTACCTGCATATTTTCAGAAAGTGAAACTGTAGACTTTCATTATTACGTTACATATAAGAAGAATCAAGCTGTTTCTGCTGTTTTTTTGACAACTGCCAAACAGCTACCAAGGTGCAAGAAACACCACTGAAATATTAAAACATTTTTGGATACTTGGAAATTAAGAAAGAATTAAGAAAATGCAATCAGGTGTTCCATAAAGAACAAATTGAGATTGTCTCTATGTTCCATTTCACACATTAATACATCACACTGTATTCAAGGCACTTTTTGAGGCATTCGCTTCTCTGAATTATTTAGGGAGTTCCACCAACATTTTTATCTTTTGTCTTTCCTATTGCAGTCGTATCCTCTGGGTTGATAACACATGGCCATAGTTCTCTGTCTCTGTCTTTCCCTGTCACCAGAGAATTTCAAATGTTGCCCTTGGGTTTGACACCAAAGAGAATGGGCAGACTTTAAAAATTTTCCACCTCCACACACAAGTGTAGCCGATAAGAGAAAATTTATCAGTCTGCAGTCTCCTCAGCTTAGTTCATTTTGATATGTGAGGTAATTTTTTTCCATCCTTCATGAGTGTTGGTTCAATGCTTCCCTAGAGCACTGTGCCACACAACTTTATTTGACTTATAATCTTAGAAGCTGTATTTCAAATGCTCAAAGTGTTTAATTTGATAAAGTTAGTAAGTGAATCGCTTCTAGTCATATAACTGAAAACAAAAATGAAACAAAGAACATAATAAGGTAAAAATGTGGTATCATCAATGCTATTCCACCCCCCACCAAAAAAGTGAAACAATATTGCTTGTTTATTTAAAGCATTTTAGATACACAGAGCAGCATATAAGAGAATGAAGTGAATCAATAAATGTCTATTCTGCTTTAATTCACTGGTGAGGTGCCAATTCAGCTGTCAATAATTATATATATATATATATATATATATATAAATAAACATCATAATAGTTTTCTTAAAGTGTGAATACAGAAAAACCATGTCACAAAAGGGGTGATCATACTAAATGGCTCCGTTGCTGAATAAGACTATATCTGATACTTGCAAATCAAATAGATCCTAATACTGATCCATTCAAGAAGGTTCCTTCAACTATGATAGACATTCTTACAGCATCCTTTCTCACCTGGGCACCAGGGGTGAGTTTCACTTACCTTTGCTACTGGTTCGCTCTTGTACACACATGCACGCACATGCATACGCAGATCATATTTGATGACATCCGGGTGGGTGGGCAGAGCTTCCCACCACTGCTACTACTGATTAGCCTGAACTGGGGAGAACTGGTAGGAACCCACCATTGCTGGACATTCTCCAGATCATAAATCCCAACTTCCATAATTCCCAAGTCTTCATGGATGATGATAATACTATAGATCTATGTATCTGGGGAGGCAGCAAGGTTGAGTATAGTTGCCAGTAAGAAGAACTTCATAGCTCTTCCCCAGCTGTCTGACTTATCATATTCAATTTAATTATATATTATTTATTTTTATTATTAAAATATTTGTTTACTCAGCAAGATGGAAACAGAAAAGGTTTACCCTCTTCTACATATCCCTGAATTTACATTCAAATTTTCATTCAGGGCTCTTACCTAAGTTACTTTATTATCTTAGCATATGATGTTACCTTCTAGAGTAAGATAATCAGCATTAAAAATTAATACATAAATAAGGCAATGATGGTATTCCAGCTGTTAAGGGAGTTAAGAAATTTGCATTAGAAGAGGACAAATACTTTTAGTCTGAAAATTGTATTGCTTTTAAAAATTAGACACCCAAGTGGTGAGGAGTGGGAGTAATCTATTATCCAAATTTGGGAGTAAAACAATAACTTTGCAAAATGCACACTTTATATACACACAAACAAATATCACTGTATGAATCACAATTACTTTAGGCAAAGTGAAAAAGGCTTATTGGGACAGGGTCAAACCTTTATAGAGGGTACAGAAACAATTCATACATAATTCAGTATATGTGATATGTCAGAAAACAAAATTAAAAGACATTGATTAGAAATGAGACAAGACAGCCACCCTCAAAATATGCTGTATATTCTCCTTTCTTATCTGGCCTTATTTCTGTAATTTTTGCAACACTCAAGGATTCCAGAATGCACTTCCTGTTATTTAATATCAGAAAAGTTGGCTTTTGCATATCCTAAGAAATATCCTTGGTTGAAAAACTACTTTTCTAAAGTTAGCAAAAGAGGACTAAGACTGCCATGCTAAAATGCTGATATCAGTTCTATTAAAAAACCAATAATGAGCCTCAAATTTCAGATAACAATTGTAAATTGAAAGGTTTTTTTTGTGAATTGTGAACTCCTAGCCATCAGATATACAGGCTCATGGCTCCTTAAAGATTTAGGCAAGAATCTTATCTGCATTACTTGGGAGATAATTAGTTTCTGCAAAATACAGCAATATAACCTCATATAAACCAGGAGTTTATAAAACGTGACATTCTTATTATGTTTTATAGCTCTAAGCTACAATATAAATACATCTATCAAATGAACAAGATTTTCTAAATAAACTAAATTTTACTGATCTTACAAGTATTAAATCAAAGAAAAGCCTGAAGGCAGTGAATCAACTTTAAAGAAATCAGAATTTTGTTTCTAGCATTGTGGCCCCTGGAAGAACGCAAAATCTCTTCCATTTATGAGCCAGGCTTTCAAATCTAGAGCCCCCAAACTGACACCAATGAAGCTCTCATACTGCTTTGTAGAAGTCATGCAACCATAATGTATTAATGTCAGATTGCTTTCAACCATAGTTTCGTAGATAAAACTACAGCTCATCAGTACGGTATATATTCAGATCTAAAAGTTACAACAATCAAATAATTTCTTTTCAGAAAGATGTGCAGCTTTAATAATATATAAAAACGACACTTCTAAAACATACATAGCACAGCTAACATACCATAGAACAAGGAGCATTCCAACCTGTCCATATGCTTATGTATGAGTAGGAGAGACAGAGAGAATCATCTATCAGAAGAGACACAAGTATTCCACTGTCATGCAGATTAGAAACCACTTCCTCTATCCTACTGGTTTGTTTAAACCACACTGGGATTTAGGTGTCTAAATAATAGTCTTATATTAATGATACAAAACTCAGTAATATATACCAACTGTTTTATTTTCCTCTATAGTATTCCTGCTGCATTAATGACTAGCTTGAGGAAGGGAGAAAAGGAAGGAAAGATAGCTGAACAGGGTCCGATGGATATAACTAATGAATTGCCTCATTAGAGATACTTTACAAGGACCTAAGTATAGCATTTCTGACTGAGTCTGCAAGAAGCAGGTCATTTTGCTGGGCTGTCAGACATCAATGTGCACCTGAGAAGTGACCATAACTTCCATAAGATGGCTGGTTTCTTCCTTGCATTTCTTTCAACAGAAAATTAGGTCCCAATAGAATTTAAGATACAACAGATCAGGAAAATAATATGAACCATTTCTGTCAAGAATGGCTTTGCCACTTAGTCATATCTATAAATACCAGGGATTTGTATTACTAATTAGATTTCTTGAAAGAACTTTTTCATTTATACAAGGTGTTGGTGCACTTTATCATAGGTTAAACCTGGGTTCTCCATAAAACAGATTGAAAGGTCTGCTCTGACAAGTAAATCAGGTAGATAACAGTCACCCTTAAACCATCCATTGCTCTTCCAACTACCAGTACTATAACCATGCATTATTGCTGATTTTTTTGCTCTATTTACAGTAACATTTGCCTTATTGCAGCCTCATGTAACATCCTCATGTAGCTGCCAAGAAATTCACCTCGTTCTTATATTTCAGCATATGTTTCTTGAATATTCATATCATCCTGCCTTGGAATGAACACTTTATAGTCAGGGATCTCAAATTCAATTCATCATGAAAACAACTTGAGACTAATCATTATCCCAAGGGCTTTAACATGAAAGCCTTGAAGAATATTGTTGTATGCAGTATGTATAAATATACTATTTTTATAAAAGAAACTTTTACAACAGAAGAGCTATTCACCTCAATAACTTAGCAGCATTTTTAATTAGAAATTACACCAATATTTGGTTTAATTACTAGATCAATATGTTATTTTTTTTTTCAGGTTTATATTTGGATTATACAGTCTAGGAACTCATTCCATGAAGAAATCTCCTTAATACCTCTTTGCCCTTTTCCTTTTCTTACTGAACAGAGATGTTTGGTGTGTTTCTTACTCACTTTCCTATCTCTAATCTCTCCTTGCGTAGCAGAATTCTTCCTTCCTTGGAATTCTGGGAGATGAAGTCCATACATTTTTAAGTTTCCAAGATTGAGGAACCCTGTTTTAGGGGATTTAAAAGGATGCCGGACAGCCACCTCTCAAAATAGTTTTAGAGCAGGGCTGTCAAACTCCTAGCCTGTGGGCTGGATGCATCACGCACCTGGCCACACCCCGCCCAGTTTAGCGACGGGGTAAAAAATCCCGATATATCACATGATGCTGCCATGATGATGTGAGTTTGACACCCCTGTTTTAGAGGGATAAGTTACTTTGTGCTCCCTTCCAAAACCACAATTCTGTGATTGTATTATTTGTTGTGGGTGGATATGTGTGGATATGCTTGCTGGGAAAATCATGATCCATATACACAAATATGTATGTATGTATCTATGTATGTAAAAGGACAGGTGGGAGAGGGTAAACACCATTTTCAGACCCAAATTGATACACAGAAAAATTTGCTTTTAGGAAAGAGAAAGGGGGAAAAAAACATTCAGAGATCCCAAAGCACTCAGAGCTCTCTTGTCCATATTTTTCTGCTTTGTATTTCAGATCAGCTCTTCCAATTACTCAGGCAGACCTTTTTTGAAGGGGAGTATTTGACATATGTATATTGATCTTTTCTTTCTCTGACAGGATTGTCACTCTTGCAGGAGGTCAAAAATCCTATGAAACTATTTTATAGATGCCGTTATCTGGCGACTAACCTCTGTGAAATTGTTTCATAAGACTATGGGAAATTGATAGTCTTGTCAGAAATAGCATGCAGTAAATGGTAAAAGAAATGAAGGCTAAATAAATATAAAAATTAAATCTTGAACTTCCAATCTCATCACATCATATCTTCAGGAGAATATTTTGTCCTTTGCCTCAAAGAGCAAACTATAGTATCTACAAAGTTCTAGAGACTATGTCTGGTCAAAGATCACCCAGAAATTTTAATCTCTGAGTGAAGATTTTAATCACTGTGGTTTTCCCATCACAAATATGCAAGGCAGATCATTTTTCAAAAAAAGTGGATTTTTTTCCATGTGGTAATTCTCAATTTGCCCAAACAAGTTGTTCTAATCTCAATTTTTGCATCAAACAATTGCTATACTGCATCAGAAAAAAGAGCAATAGTTAAAAAAATTAAAAATGTGATGAAGCTGCTCAAAGTCTGCATGCTGATTACTTGCCTGCTTGATAGATAAAGAGAATGCAATAGTTCACCGGGCTAAGGGCTCAACTATAGTGGAGAACATAAGTCATACATAGAAGCTGCAAAAAGATGATTATTTTACTATTACCTGTCAAAGACAAGGCGAGTGGGACCAGAGAGATGAACCTATCTTGAAGTTAAAAACCACCATGTGGCCCTATTTAATTAGATCCTTTCTATGCCCATTAATCCACTTTGATTTTGCATTATCAGAATGTCTCCAGTTTTGCACTATTCAGATGTATGCATATTCTGAAAAATAAAAGAGTTGTTGAATTATGTTGACATGACATTAAAAAATGCAGAAAGTGAATTAAGATATGCATACATGAGTTGGTAGGCTATTGTACAATAAACAGACTTTTGCCAGTAACATTCATGCCTGTATCAAGGACTTTTCCAAACAGTTGTAGGGATTAACACGATAGTTGAAGTTCAATTTGTAAGTGAAATGCATGTACAGAACTGGTACATTCTGGGTTTGATGTTGAAATTGCACATCCTTGTGTTGTTTATGAAGGTCAATCATTGCATTCACATTTATGAGCAGAAGGTTAGACATTGACACATCCTTTTCAATATTCTGAAAACACCTGTGATTTTTGAACTCATCAGATGTCAGTTCCCAATAATTTATATTCTTAAAAGTAGTTATTGAGGCTTAAAACTTCAGGTGTATTGATTATGTTAAACAGTGTAGATGAAATTTCCAATTTCTAGTATTGGAAACCTAGTTAAAAGTATCATGCAACAGCTAAAAAAGACTTTTATTTGAGACCTTGACAAGCTGATATTTGCCAGGGAAGATAGCACTAGACTATATGGTCCAGTGCTCTGATTCAGTTTAAGTACTGTTCAGTATGCAATAGGCTTAATAAAACTGTCACTGCTTTTTATTGTATTGATTCATGGGCAAGAATCTACAGAGGATTTTTACTGAAGAACTATTTAAGTAGGTGGAAGAACTAAAAGACCATTCTGGCAAAATAATAATAATTTGGATAGTGGATATTTATGAAATCATACATTGTAATTACAAAATTATATTTAAGGACCAATGAGAGATTATAACAATTTATGCTACTGTTTCTAATTTGTTTGCCAACTTGTTCTTGCACATATTAAATATGAGAGCAAATTTGGCTGAGATGGGTGGATATAGAAATGGAATGAATGAATGAATGTATGTATGAATGGTCAAATAATAATTGAAAATGTTACAGGAATCTTTAGTGCTGGCTGGGAGTTCTAAATATTGTGATCTTAATGTTCTTGTAAAGCATTAAGTTATGGAGGCTGTGCTATACTTTCACACTGCAAATAACTTAAAAACATACGGTATGTATATAAGGATACGTATGTACTGCTCATATTTATCATGAACTAAAACTGACTAGGATTATGAGGATTATATTCATCACACATTTCAGACAGATTCACATGTTTACACATTAACTTAAACTGTAATGTGGTTTATTTGGATTGGTATATTATATAAATTTAGACATTCTGGTTTATAAACCATAGTTTACAAATAAGCTTGTTGTGCAGACCAGCTCATTGAATGGAACAAATATACAAAATGCTCAAGTATTATCTGATAAACTGATATGAGTATATATAGTTTATTGGTGCAATTAATCAAATCCGAAAAGATAATATGTATATCTTTCATCTTATATAATGTATAAACTATTCAGGAATGAGGGCACAATTACTGAGAAGACCATTCTACAGATCTCTACCCCCAATCTCATTGCTAGCCCATGGATCCTGAATCTAACCCATATATTCAGAGATCTTAAAAGTAGCAATGGCCCCAAATCGTATAAAGCTTTATAAGATACAAAGAGCACTTTGATTTGGGCCTGGAATGCTACCAGCAACCAAGTCACAAGTGGGCCACTGTATTCTGTGTTAGCTATAGCTTCAGTCAGCTCAGTGCAAAGAAAATTGTAGATGAGAATGACTTTGGTTTTCTGAACTTCCTTGTCTAATAAAAAGCACAAGTAACAGAAAAAGCACAAGTCAAAGCTGAGCAATTATTTCCCTGGCCTCAACTATCACAATAGAAGTCAGGAAAACCCCACATTGCACATCTGTTCCTTCCAGGGAACTGCAACCATGTCAAGGATAATAGATGAATCTCTGTGGAACCAGAGGATCTCTTTAAATACAGCAATTTTGTTTTGCTATGATTCAGTCTGAATCTGTTCCATTCCATTCATCTATTCATAGTGTTCAGATACTGGGTCAAAATATCTACTATATCTCATGCCTAGCTTGTGGTAGCGATAAATAACTGAATTTATCAGCATATCAGTAATAATTAACTATTGATGGCTTGCTC
Source organism: Grayia smithii (assembly GCA_032468115.1). Lineage (NCBI taxonomy): Eukaryota > Metazoa > Chordata > Lepidosauria > Squamata > Grayiidae > Grayia > Grayia smithii. The sequence continues at coordinate 65,604 of JANHFM010007285.1, forward strand.
CAGTGACTGTAAATGATAACAAGAATAGGAGAATGGGTTGAACTCTGAACATGTTATTTATTTATTTATTTATTTATCATATTTATATGCTGCCCATCTCCCAGAGGACTCTGGATGGCAATGTTATATTGCCAAGGGCTTTAATCTTTTTTCCCATCAATGCTTATTGTGAGATTGGAATTACCTATTCAGAAAGGTGTGAAACTACTTCAGAAAAGACACTTCCAATCACTCAGATTTGCAGGTAGTCCAAAACAATCTTACCAGGTAGACTAGACAGGAAACACAACCAAGTCAACTAATTCTAATTTATTGTAAAACTATATTAACAGAATCTTACAACCTTTGTTCTATAAACTACGCAGCTGCAGGCTATACTCTGTCTTATCTGGCCACTCCTTAGTATATTTCACCATCTCCCAAAATCATTCATGCATACCATTTACATGATTGATGGTACTGAATGCTACTGAGAGATCTAATTGGACCAGGAAAGGAGCAATATCTCCATCCAGATTCTATCATATGTCATCCATCAGTACAATGAATATAATTTCCATCCCTTGACTATCTGAACTCCAGTAGGAAGAGATAATTTATTTCATCAAGCACCCTCTTTATTGCTGCCCAGTTACCTTGTGTACAACTTTCTGTAAACAGGTCAGCAGGTAAAGTTATGATTTGATAATTATTTAGGATGGTTGGTTTGGGTGAGGATTTCTTACGGAAGAAGCATGATATTACTACTCCTACAAGACTAATGGCATGATTGTTCCTCCTTCAAGGGTACATTCTACACCACCTACAAATAATAACTAAGCTGTTGTTTACAGGTGACTGAGTACACCCTTCACCCAGCAGTCTGTCAATGTGCTTAGGTGTCAAAAGAAGATTAAAGATTCCACCTTTAGCATTCCATGAGATCCTTTCCATCTGACATTCATCTCTGTAACTCTGTAACTTTTATCCACAAGATGCTTAGGAAACAATTCAGTCTTCAGAAAGAGAATCTTTCAATCCTGCAATACCCAAAAGGGAGTTAGTGGCATTAAATAGTCAGCATTCTGCAGTATTCTGCAGATAAAAAAAATACAATTATTGGTTGTTTGCCATGCTTCCTACAATAGTGGAAGTGCCATCTTTCTACAATAGACCAGAGATCCAACTTGTACCCACTTCCAATCATGTTTGCTCTTCATCTTTTAACAGCATCTCTCTTGGCATCTCTTCAGACACTTCATCTTCCAGAATTCTTTTGTAAATCAGTTATCATCCTGAAATCAATCTACTGGGGAAAAAAACTACTCAGGAACAATTCTGCTAAATATTTTTGTAACCTCTATTTTACACCACTCAAGTAGAATCTGAACAAACTGCCACACAAGACATCTGGGAACTTTCACAAATACCTGCTAGAAACCAATTAAAACCATAAATCATCCAAGGCAGAATATATTAATAGATCTATTTCACCTATGGAACTTAATGGTGGCTGTTAGCCTCAAGGAGACTAGATAATCTGACCATAACAACAGATTGATAATAATGTTAATATCCTTTCTCTTCAGATCACATGCTACTTGCTCCAAAGTAAAGATCAGTTACAATGTATTGTATCCACTGAGAATCAGAGTGATGATGACCATCTATGGTTTTCATGTTAGCTATAATTTTTTTTTTTATTGAAAAGTTTTATTACAAATTTTTTAACAAATTAAACCCCCC
>JANHFM010007286.1:27367-47283 GCA_032468115.1 Grayia smithii
GGAGGAAGGGAAAGGACTGGCTTTAATCCCAGTCAAAGGGCTTAAATGCAATATATTATCAACAGGTAAATTATTCACTTTGAAGTCTTTTGCTCCTTCCCACCACTTTGAGATGAAGCACAGACCTTTAAAGCACTGTAACAGATTATTTCCATCAGAGCATAAAAATTAATATTGCAAATGTCAAGAAGTTAATTCATTTCCCCTCAACACAAAGGATGGCAGAGCCTTTTTCTTCCTTTTTATTTCCTCTGCAGTCTTTTGAAGCTTTAGATTCTGTTCCTATTGACAGTTTTAACAGATTCTTTCTCAAAATGCATGACCAGAAATTCAGGGATACGTTACAATACTTGTCCCGTACTTTTATTTAGCTGAGACAGTGTAGTCTTTGATCAAGTCCCACTTTTTTATTTCACCACCCAGATCCTTAATGTCTTTTTAAACTCATGAGCTGCTTATAAAAAGATAATTCTGAAACAGTTTCATGCCATTATAGAACTATCAGATTTCATTTGAATTTGCTGTTGGATTAATGAAAATCAAAATAGATGAACATCACACTTTACAAGTGGAAACATTAAAATTATATAAAATACACAATATGGCTAGCAGATCTACAGTGCAACCATCTAAATGTCCAAAAGATGGCGGAAAAGTTTGAGTTGTTTCTAGTGGTCATCCATATGTTTCCACCCCTTATTACAATGTATTAACTTTAATTATGAAGTAACAAAAAACCGTTTTCATCAGTAGGAGAAAGAGGCTGTTCCTTTAAAAGCTGGAATCAGAACTGTAGAGAAATTGAGGAAAAAGGCTGAACGGAGAACACATGTTCCATATCCCAAGCAATCTCTGGAGGAAGCTTGGAACTTCAGGAGTTGGATAAATTCGTGAACATTAAAAGTAGAGATTCGTTTTGCTTCTTTAACTTTGACTTCTAGAGAAATAAGTACATTGTTTAATTAGGAGTATTGTGCAAAATTTGATTTCTTTTTATGTTGTGCTATCTAATCTCTGCTATATCTCTCTGCACAAACTCAAGATAAGGATAACATTTCTGCTTAGATACTTTATGGAATTTCCAATTTGGAATTTGGAACTATTAATTGCTAGTATCCTTCCAGTGATTCAGAGAGATTTGTAGCAGACCATCACCATCTTGTGGCCTGCCTGGAGCATTGCATTTTCTTGTGGAATTTTCTTTTTAAAGTTGCCTGCAACATCATTTGATATAAATAGTGCAGAAAAGCAGTACAAGTTGTAAAATTGACTATTATTCTCACACACTGGTATTAGAAGGAAGATAACAGATATGGTGCTTCCAGAATATCTGCTGCAGAAATTACTAAACTATAACCTCAAAGTAAGAAATGGGGTCAGATATGAAGGCCAATAGAAGATAATATTTGTACCTCAGGATTGAACTGTGGGATCTTTGGTGCTCTCTGAGCGTGGTGGTTTTCTTGCAGACATTTCATTATCAAACTAGGTAACATCATCAGTGCTTAAAGGGAGTAGGGTTTGCTCATATTTTTATATACTTGTAACTTGCCAGCACTTCAGGGGTGAAATCCAGCAGGTTCTGACAGGTTCTGGAGAACCGGTAGCGGTAATTTTAAGCAATTCAGAGAACTGGGAAATATCACCTCTGGCTGGCCCCAGAGTGGGGTGGGAATGGAGATTTCCCCTGGAAGGGGGTAAGAATATCCTCCCATTGTAATCAAGCCACGCCCACAGAACCGGTAGTAACAAAATTTAGATTTCACCCCTGCAGCACTTGTGATGGTGGAAGTGTTCTTGCTGGTATCTTGATTAGGCTATTGTTCACTATTAGCTTGTTTGTCTGTATTGGTTATTCCTTGATTGGGGTATTGTTTAGATTGTTGGTCTAGTGTTAATCTCAGGCTTATTTTTTCCATGCTATTGTAACTTTGAATGGTCACTAAAAATGGTTGTAAGTCAAGGATTACCTATATTAGGTTTTTCAGTCTTTTGCCTTCAAGTGCAGATATGTGCAAGTTTACTTGTAACTAAACAAACAAATCTGTTTGTTCAAGACTAGAATTATGCAGCAAAAGTCATGGTAATTTGTCTCCGACAATAGATGACCTTGCATAAATCATAACAAGAACACTGCAAAATCAAATTAACTCTACTCCTGCATCTTGTTTTCCACAGCAGTCAGCTAGATACTACCGGGAAATTCCATCTCTAGGACAGGAGGATATTCTTTTTTTTGGCAACTAATAGGTAGAGGCTTTCTAATGAGTAACCATTATCGATTAACATGTCTGGTCTTCCAAAAAATGGATCTTTTATTCACAGGTTTGTTATAACAATGAGAGGAAGGGATATTTTAGAAAGTCAGAAGTACTTGGAGGAAAGAGGATATATTTATAAACTACTAAAACTCTCATGTTTGTAACCATTAGCTGGGCAAGCAGTGCATCATAGGACAAGAATTTTTGAATTTTTAAACAAAAGTATCTGAAATGGACTAATTTATAAAATCCAGAACCCAGGACTCATGGGGAATTTGAAATTTGGCAAATTTGTAGTCACTGTAATGTTGCCATGCTGTTGCCCCATCACACCACTGCCCAGAGTTTCAGTAGACCAGTTCCCACTAGGCCTCTGAAGGTTACCTAGACCACTCCCACCATCAGGTGATGGAGAGCAGTCAGCCACAATCAAGTCAGCAAGAAGTTGAAAATTGTTCCAACTCCTATTACCTTTTTGCTCTTTGTCATTCTATTTTGCTTTTTAAATAAAGAAATATCTCTGAAACAATGACATATTAAGTCATGAGTTTTTTAGTAATTACTATTTTTAAAAAAGAAAATATTTCCACATTTGGCTAAAAGCTATCAAGGTTCAAGTATTAAATATGCAGCTAAGCGTGAACTAGCATACTATATTTAATCCCACTCTTCTACCCATACTGTTCCCAAGAGTAAAGAACAGTTTCTGAGTAGCTAATCCCAAAACACACATCATTAATTGTCTTTTCTTTTCTTTTAAAAGCCGCTAGATTCTTTTAAAAGCCACTGGAAGTAGGATTGTTTTGTTCTTCTATAGTCTTTCATCTTAGTTCAAAAAGGCACTGAACTTATCCAGGAAATGGATTTTTGTGTTTTTCTTTACTATTCCTTTTTCTATGGAATCCTACAAGATCCATGGCTTCATTATGCATCATGAGCAACAGATATGAGAAAACGTGTGATCCTCAAAATATTGTTTAACTCGAATTCCCATCAGCCATATGAAGGTCATATGTTACCCACTTCTGCAATGATGATATGTCTTGTACAACCTACTGGCATGTAGGTGTGATGGACCTGTAATCATTTTATTTCTAACCAGTTAACCAAAGGGAAAGTCAAACGCCATAATTTATATATGAAACTGTTGGGAGAGTTATTAACATACCATTCTATCTATAAGGTGGAACCTGTAGACCTATTTGTTTAAGAAATTCTGTTTCAGAAAAACCAAGCCCTACCTTGCATACCTTGAAATGTTAATAATGTTACTGTCAAAATGAGGTTAAGGAAAGGTTGTGACAACGTCTTTAATTGCATCAGTATCTGCTATATCAGTGGTACAAGTTCTCCCTTGCAACTGTTTGATGTGAGAATATTGGTGTAGTGTCTCAATATATGTCCCTGTGACTCTTCCAGAGTGGAGATGCATGTCTCTGTTGTGCTAAGGAAGTGGAAGAAAAGATGTTCTAAACACAATAGATATGCTTGGAAGATATACTTGTTTTCTATTATATTACCCTACTTACTGTATACATTTGTTCCAAAAAGTCAGGAACAAGCAAACGGTCTTAATTCCCTAGTATTGAAAATAGTTAATTATAACCTACTAATTTTTGCTACCTTTCCCAGAATGTTTTTATTTTATACTGTAGCATATTTTTATTGGATTAGTACATTACATACAGATGTGTCCACGAGCTGTGTTCCAAAATATTAAGATGGCAGCCGTGATGGCAAAGCTGAACTCTTCTATAAAAAAAAACAACAGGTGGAGATTTTATCGCATGTCACAGCTGCCTTTTTAGGACAAACCCTGCAGGCAACATTACCCTGCAGGCAATCCTGGGTGCAGCTTTAAAGAACAGAACTGATTGGGATAAATATAAATTCAGTGGGATTAAATTTTACTACACATGCGAAGAATATGGGGAGAGTACCCCAATCTCACTTCTGCTCTTTAAAGCTGCAGCCATCCGCAACTACCATTGAAAATGGAGTAGTCAACATTCATCACTTAAAACATTTTTTTTTAACACAGCAAATTGCTTATTTATTTTTTTTAAAACCCTCATTTTAATTAGAAAAAGAAAAGATGCAGGGCGGGCCACACAGGACAGAAGAAAATAATATTAAAATGTCTTTATTTGAAAGATCTATGTACTTTTTAGAAATGAAAAGCAGTTCACTAGCATCCTTACCTTTGCAAGCAATTATTTTTAGAAATTTGAGGCTTCATATACTACAAAGGCACTGACTTCTGTACTACATCCTCTGCAAGTTCTATAGATCGAAGCAACCTGTTGGCTCAAGTTCTAAAATCCCCAGATAAATGCTTGGCTTTTAAAATTAAATTTGTACTCCTATCTTTATTTGATATCTCAGCCAAATTGTATCCACTGCAACAGCAACAATAACCAGCTTTAAAGGAGAGTGTACTTCATGACCTATAATTACAGAATTTATTGCTGGATGACACAATATGAGTTGCACCTGTTTTCCTATAGTCTCCATTGTATTACCTAAGGCTAAAACAAGGTACTCTTCCAAAGTGGGATGAACCAGCCCTTTTAAAGCAGACTTTTCTAAATAATCACTTTAAAGAAGGGGGCTATTTGCTTATCTGCCATAAAGCACTGCTGGAAATCAGTCTAGTGACATGAATGCAGACTGAGCAATTCTCGAGGTTCACACCCTACTTTCATTCTAAAAGTCTTAGAAGACAATTTGCAACAAAAAATCCTCTTCAATAGATCATAGGGCTGCAGACTATGATGACACCACTTGGCTGCCTACCCACCTTCAGGAAGCCTTGTCTGTGATTAGAAAACCCTATAACAGTTCTAAATATGGGTTAAATAAAACAGCTTCATAAATTCTAAGAAACAATATTAAAACATTTTTTTAAAACACCAGTCCTTTTAACCTAGTATCATTAGAAGCTGGTCTGAAAGAGCATTCATTTTAAAACCTGATTAGAAATTTATAATCTGGAATGTTGCATCTCAATAAAGATTTCCAGAGCCCAAGAAACTATCCCAGAGAAGATAGATCCTGTCTGTTGTCCATCTATGATAGAGCACTTGTGATGTATTTGGTAGTCCTGTGTTCAGTCCCTGACATCTACTGGTTTGTCTGAAATAATACTAGCCAGAAGGATACTTTGATAATCTCTTTTGACTTTTAAATGAATCTGCAAAAAACCTACATAGCCAGACATGCTAGTGTTGTATGTGCTGTTTTTGTTAATCTGCAGAGATGAGCCAGCACAACATAGTAGCACTCACCAAACCTTGGCGTTCACTGCTGCAGGACATGCTGTTAAGCTTTATCTACCAGCACTTTCATTTAACTAAAAAGAAAGTTGGGGGTGCAGCTATGCAGTTTCTCTCAGCAGTATTCACTAAAACTATAGGAGGCTTTTGTGCAAATGCACAACCATACTTTTATGTCACTCACAGAAGCAAAAGGGCCATGTTGCATTGTGAACCAGCTTTAAGGAACCTTTATCAAAGCAAAGCATTCCTTTGAAGTATGATCAGAAATGTATATACACACATGGGTCTACAAGCAGTCTAATCTAATCATCTACACATTGTGGGAAAAGGCTGCATCATCCTAGGAATATTCTATTGAACCATAAGTAAAGGTAGTTCTTGACTTATAGTCATTTGTTTAGTGACTGTTCAAATTTACAATGGTGCTATGAAAAGTGTCTTATAAGTGGTCCTCACCCTTACATATTTTGCAGCATTCCCTTGGCCAACTGATCAAAATTCAAGCATGTATTTATGATGGTTACAGCATCCCAGGATCCTGGGATCACCATTTGTGACCTTCACAGGTGGTTTTGAAAAAGGAAAATCAATGCAGGAAGCCAGATTTGTTTAACAAGTGTGTGATTCACTTAATAACTACAGTAATTTGCTTAATGGTTGCTTAACCATACCAAAGTAGTTTATAAAATCAGGTGTGACTCACTTAACAATGGCTTAGCATTGCTTAGCAATAGAAATTCTGGTCCCAACTGTAGTGATAAGTCAAGGACTGTATATCTTAGACAAAGCTAAGAGTTTGGGCAAGTTTTGCCATCATATAAAATGCATTTAATATCAGTTTATTCTCTCAACAAAAGTCCCACTATTCTTGGAAGATGATAGGCAAAACATTTAAGCAGAATCATTAATTGCCTTCAAGTGCATGAGCAATCCAATCTGTGACTGATTTCTTAACAATTTGCTCACCTCTTTCCTCCCTGTTATTTGATGGGCAAATTTAAATATATTTATTAAATATAGCAGTGGAATGTTTCTAAATGTCCACAACATTGGCAGGATTTTAAAGTTAAATTAAAGGGGGAAATGACACTGAAAACCTTTCAAGCCACAACAGCTTTTGTTTCTTCTAAAAAGAAATATAACAATGTGGTGATTAACTCAACTGTATGCACTTGTTGCACTGAATTCTGTGGTGCTGTAGTTATATGTGGATAATAACTGTCCCCCTGATGTAGATCATCCTATTTGCATCAATACAGAGGCACTAGATATGCAAAGAGGGAAGCACAAGTGAGCTTACCTGTACAGTTGATGAACAGCATTTGTGTGTAGGTGTACTGTACACAATAAACATAGAACTCCCACACCAACAGGTCATGGGTGGATAAAGGCAATCCTTATAATGTAAATTGGCTGATGAACATTTAGAATCAGAAGATGAAACACCAGTCCTGTTCTGTACACAAGATGATAAATCTGACAAATGATTTAAGACAAAAACAGAGAGAGAGATTGGGCAGATGCTACAGCTATGTAATGGTTTAGATTCAAAAGCAAAAGGTTATTTTAGAGTTCCAAGGGTGCTTTCCAAAAGGCAACTGGCCTTTGTTTTTGTTTTTCCTTGAAGATGTTTTGCTTTTCATCCAAGAAACTTCTTCAGTTTTGAAAAAGCACCTTTGGCACAACCTTGATCTGGATGACTGAGAATCTCCATAGCTACTTGAGAGTGCACAGAGATACTCACAAAGCATCTTTTTTATATTCAAGAGTGTAGCTCTCTTTTCCTAGGATTTCATAGCTCCCTGAAGGTCATCCTGGGGAAAGCTGCATTTGATGTAAACAGTTACATACAGATGTTGTATTGTACTCTCCTATTCTCTAACCATAACCCAATTGTGGACAAGAAGATTTGCAGGACCTTGGACAGATCACAGATCACAGATAAATTATAAGATTGAATGAAAAAGCATAAGTTGTGATCATAAACGTTCCGTTGGTTTCCTGGTTGCAGCTTCCCTGGTTTCTGGGTGGAATCCAAAATTGTAGTGTTGACCTATATGGCTTAGCACCAGAGTATCCTCAAAACCACCTCCCCCTATCTAAGGTTAGCCTCTCAGAAGAAGCTGCTAGTGGGGCTATAATTCCTGAGGAAGCTGAGGCTGGAAAATATTGGGTAACAGTCTCTTTTCAAAGTTAGACTAGCTCTTCAGTAATACCCTTCTGGGAGTTTTCCAAATGACTTTTTTGAATTAATTATTAGCAAGTGGCTGATTTTTAATTTAGCTTTTATATTGCTATTGTTATTTTTATATTGTCCTTAATATTTTGTTTATTTTTGCATATTCTGGGATTGTTGTACTGAAAATGTTTGTGTTCAATGGTGGGTTTCACTTACCTTTGCTACCAGTTCACTCACGCGCTCATGCCCACTTCACTTCTGCGCATGCACAGACTGTATTTGATGATATCCAGGTGGGTGTGCAGAAACCAGGGGAAACCGATAGCAACTCACCACTGATGGTATTGCATAAAATGTTGGAGGTAACATGAATCCAGTAAGAGTTAACAACGTAAAGTGCAGGAGGAGGAGGAGGAGGAGGGGGAGGAGAGGGAGGGGAGAAAAAGGGGGCAAGGAAGGAGGAGGAAGAGGAGAAGGAGGCCACTAGCTCCAAATATGGTTAAATCAAGAACCTGCTGGATGCATATGTACAACATTATGTACTTTCGTCATTTCTGCTGGTCTTTCTCTGCAGATTACCTGTAATTAGAATTTCATTCAACTAAATCAAGAACCACCAGTTGTCCATCTAAGAAAGAGCACTTGTTATAAATACTTTATTTCTTTTTCATATTTCTCAAATCACACAACATAAATAGAACATGTAGGGAGAACTCCTACAAATAAAACATAACAAATATTACAGGAAAAACACCTACAAGAAAAACCTGGAAAAGCAAAATAAGAAAATTCAAATACATACCAAGTATAAATATAATGTAATATAATAAATATGAGCAGTTTATAATTATTATTCCCATCCTTGCATTTCAGCAGCTGGCAAAAAACCTGATAAGTTAGAGGGCATATTTAGCTTCCTATTGTTCTATTTCAAACGATTAAATCTGTGTTCTATCTCATTAGTCAGTGAGAATGTTAAAATCTTGACATTTATGGAAACAGCTTTTCAAACTTGCAAAGGAAGAGGAAAGGTCAAACTGATATCAACAGTTTATTTTTTAAAAATGAAGTGGGCTTTTTTTTTGGCAGCTGGGGTTCTGGACATCAATACATCATAAGTTGATGTTTCAATGGCTTTCTTGAGAACCTCTCAAATTGGAATGGATACATACATCCTTTATCGTTGCTTTATTCTCTGGAGGAGAGGTTCAAATAAATGCTAGACAGGTAAAGTCATCAAGAGGCTGTGTAAATAGCCTATGGGATCTTTTAAGAAATATGAGGCCAATGAGGCTCATTTTACCTTCTCAATTGTGTCAACACTATTGCTGGCATTTGCCTTTTCACGTAGATGAAGGACCAGGTTACATGGGATAAAGATTAACTAGATATTAATCAAGGCTTCTCTGCTGGCAGTTAAAGTAAACTCTCTGCATCCAAGATTAGGCATATATTTGGAAATGAATGGCCATATTGACTTTTGATTTGTTTTTTCTTCCCAGATCAGAATGGAATATTTTCTCAAATGAAACCATGCTATATTGATGTTTCAGTATTTTTGCTTTGTGCTTATACCTGAGTGAATTATAAGATCTATTTTAGGGTATTTATTTTTTAAAAATCCAATTAAGTAAATCTGCTGCAGTTATTTTCCTTTTTTCTGCTAGTGCTTTCTTTTTTAAATTAATTTGTATATGTTTATTCAGATTCAGAAATATTAGGTCTATAATATTCTTAGTCTTGGAGATTTACATGTCAGCTATTTCTCCTTTAGCATCTTCCAGATCATTATTCTCAATATTCCCCAAAAAAGTACCCTTTTGAGGATATCTACTCTATACAAAGATTTTTTCAAAGGTAACCTTTGAAGTGAAATTCATGTCCATTGCTGAGATACAACTGTCAAAATGTAATACAATGATAAAAGAATTACATGATTCCAAAAGACAGTTCTGTGTAGAGATAGCTAATCAACAACAAACTATTCCAATTAGAAAATTATCTTTAGAAGCAATATATTGGGTGGTAGAGTGCTAAAGCAGGGAGACCTCACCTGAGATACCTAAGAAGTCCCATTGCAATCTTTCAAATGTCAAGGCTTCTAAAGTTTGCTTTCAACCTCTTTCGTGGCCTCCAGGATGAATTGCCAAATGCAAATATATCAGATCTGTCATGCTTTATGGATAGGATGCTATTCTATTTACTCATTTACTCAATGAGAACTCTTTCTCATTGAATCGTAGGAGAGAGCTACTCATGAAAGCCAAGAGCTGCATCGAACAAAATCTTCATGAAAATACGTTACTTGTAATGTGAAATTGCAAACTAATTTTGCATATATTGTTATACATTTCAGAAGATGAACAGATCTTCTAAAATCTAAAAGGGTAAAAAGGGTCAAGATTAACGTAAACAAAGCAGACTGGAAAAGAAAGAAGGCATGGGAAAGAAAGTTTCAAATGATAATAATTGGATTATTTAGTTGCTGAATAATTTAAAGTGACAAGACAGTACAAAGAAAGATTTGTAAAGGGTATCATGTGGAAACAATTTTAATATTCAGGGAACAAAAATAAAAAACATATTCACATGAAGCATGTTGGTGAGCACATCATATTGTATCTAATTAGAAATGGAGTTATTCATTAGTTATAAAGGGGAGGGGGAAGTAAAGTTCCTGGCATTAACTATTTGGGTGGAGGCATATTTCAAAGGTTTTAGGCACAGTATGAATAATTTGCTGCCAAAATGCAGCAACATCACTCTGATTGTATACTAGATGAAAACGTTTATTATTAAGCCTATAAGTCTAAGACCTGCAATCAACACTAAATGAAAAAGGTATAATGGTGATTATTATAATTTTCTTCTCCTTTTCTGCCCAGCTCTTCCTATGGGAAGCTATTTAACTCATTTGCAGAACAATTTCAAGTGACTCTTAATAGGCCATTAAATAATTTATTTTTCAAGCCAGTTCTTTCTCTAAAGTAGCTTCCTCAGCCTGATGTTTTTCCCAAATTCCCAACTATACACTCATAGAAACTGGATCATAATAACCTTAACTCCAGCCTTTATTTAATATAGAATCCAAGCTTGAGATGCAAATACAGCAACCCTAACAGATAGAAATCTAGTTAAGGAAAGCTTATCTTCTCCCAAGTTTTCCATTCTGAGTAACAATCCTTCTTCAGAAGGACTTACCTTCTCAATGAATTATTCTCTTCTTAGGGATTATGTAGATCCTGAGCATATTAGTAGGAATAACTGAATCAGGAAAAGAAAGAATATATTCCATGTTTGAAAACATCAGTTGAAGCTGGATTTCAAAATCACTTTCTGAAAGTTTTAGATGTTCATCATTTAATTGAATTTCCATGCCTGTATTATTTATGTAATATTGCTATGTCATTCTTGCCCGGTAAAAAAAAAAATCAGAAAAAATGAAAATGTGGCATATATCCAGGCACTATTAATTTAAAAGGATTAGTGTTCAAAACTCTCCAAATCATGCATATATACTATACAAGAAAAGGGAAAAGTTTCTTTATGTGAATGTGTGAGAATTTTTCATAAGGTAATCATAGATACCAAAGACGCAGGTATCATATCAGCAACTGATTTCAAATTCAAAGAAATGCATAAGTTTAATGTCAGTGCAGATTTTGAAACAAATAGTTCAAATGAACAGTGGCACTGAATGGCAAGCAAAAGCCAAACCCAACAAAAGAAAATGGGTTTGTCAAAATTTCATAAGGTAACCAAAAATATAAATTGATAATACTTAACAGAAAGTAACAAACATTTTCCTTATGAAAATATGTCAATTACTATTTGTCTTTCTGTCTTGTCTTAAAAGAGTAATAAACTAATACATCTTTACGACTTTCAATAAATTGTTATACTGAAATTGTGCCTGTAATATACTCGTTGGTTTCAAATACAAATAATAGTGGATTTTAAAAATAATAATTTAGCTAATGTTACACACACCTAAATTTCACTAATATTAATAGAAAAGATTAACAGTAAAAAAATATTTCAGCGTTTCCGACTTTCTGCAGATCATGAGGATATTCAATAAATATATTTAGCAGCTTTTTAACATTTTTCCCATAAAATATTACAGAATTTGTCAACATGTATTGTATTGGCTGTTTAATTTCATCATTTACCATATACCATTTGGATTGTCTTTATTAATTAAAAGAAAGTATTGTATTTTAATTGAAGGAAGAAGGTGGAGAAATCCTGAGCAAAACTGGATAGATGCTACAGCTATGTAATGGTTTAGATTTTTTGAGAGTCTCATTTTTTCCATAGTTTTGGAATATTCTTTGAGATCTTATATTATCAGGCAATGAAAAAATATACTAAATCAGTCAATAAAACATAATGTTAGCATTTAAGAAATGACTCTTTGGGCTTTGATTCCATTATAAAACTGTTGTTAGTGCTATAAATTTGTTTACAATATTCAGTTGCAACTGCCTTCCTATACCTTAAATCCATGATTTTATGTTCTCTAGGCTAGGAAGATAGAAGATTGGTCTTGATGACTGTCCTTAAAGGTTTTGAAGAAAGTTATCAGATTCTCACCCCTCTTCTCAAGGGTCAATTTTCCAGTTCTAACAATATCTTTTCACAGGACTTAGGACATTTCTGCATATGCTATTTGAATTTCTCTTATCCTAAGCTCATGCAAACTAGCCTTTAAACTGGTTTCAGAAAATTCTATCTGAACTGAAACACATTGGCAACAGCTTGCAAATATTCAGTTTGGACTGTGGGATATGATGACCTTGTACTAACTAGCTACATTATGGCTACTGCTCACCAGCTCACATCACACAGAGAGAGAAAGTAAGAGAACAAACACAGTAACAAAACAGGAAGATAGAAAGCAAAACAAAGATTGTCCTTCCGGACTTGCGCATAAAGCATAATACCAGGTGTGTAACCAAAATATAGCCCAGTCATGTGACAATCATCATGGTTACAAAGATAAATGTCCTACAAACATCAACGCTATATTGGAGCTTGGCTGGCAACAAAAATAATGCAGTGACAGTTTCATCAATAGAATCTTGCAAGTCTGAATGTACTTCTCTTCCCCTATACCCTTTACAGCCCAAAGCTAGGGAGGGTGTTTTCTGAACTTCTTGCCCTGCCCATATCATTGCTGCAGATTAAGCTGTCTTTTACTTGATTGTTCCCTTGGTTCTGTCTCACTGCCCTGTCTCTCAAGGCCATTCCCACACACCACAACACAAAGTTATTTTCTGTAAAGTGTTGTTCTATGTCAGGGGTGTCAAACTTGCATTGTCACAGCAACATCACATGACATATCGGGACTTTTCCCCCTTTGCTAAACCGGGCGTGGACATGGCCAGCACAAGATGCATCTGGCATGTGGCCTGCAAGTTTGACAGTCCTGTTCTATGTGATAGGTACACAGCTGCATGCTACCTTAACAATAAGAGGACCTCATATCATTTGTAATGCGTAAGGGAGTCTTACAGCCATGATCCCACGAAGTTAGTCTATTATTTTTGAAGTGACTTATATCTGAGTATCTATCAGATATGGGCATAGGGTATACATTTCTTTGATTCCATTGTTATCTGGCAGCTTGGTTGTAGAAGGTAATACAATTAAGGAATCTCTTCTATATGAGATTTATGTAGTTACATTCCATAATAATTGCTGTCATGAGGACAACATCTTTGATGTAGTGATATCTACCTTTTGCAGATTATAGGTTTCAGACAAATGTTAAACAACATGAAAGATAACACAAATTTTTATGGAATGTCAGTACATAAATCCCATAAAAGAAAGATTCTTTAATCCTTGTGGAGATTATTCAAGGATATGTTGTGAGGCATGTCAGGAAACAGCTGCAAATCCTAAACATTGATTTATCAACATAGCCATAACATGGGTTTATGGAAGAAATTAAATAAGTGATCAGAACTATTCTCTGCTGAGTAGCATCAGCATATTCCAACACGTACTGTATATTTTTTCCATTTCTTAAATTATTTCTTCACTCAATTGCCTGCTCAGTGGGACATTTTAGCAAATCAGTTTGTGGCCTAGTATCATAATGAAACATTGGCTGCTCAGTTAGGGATGAACTAAATTAAACAGAGAAAAATTAATGGACTCATCCTAGAATCCAGTAAAGCATTTGACATCATGAAACAGAGCTGCCAAAGCTGAGCAATGGGTGTTGTCCCACAGCTTTTATTTCTATATATGCAAATCAACTGTCAAACGATCTAGTTTTCTGTCTGTAGATATTTGGCATCATTTGCTGGATGGCTCTTCTAAAATTGGATCAAGAGGGATAGTTGCCATGAGTTTTCATAATCACATGCTCTCATATATTCAACTATAATCTGATGAGTTGTGAAATGTGTAGCTGCCTTTGGCAGAAAACCCTGCCATATGGGATGAATTTGCAGTGACATCTACAATGTCATTTTGTGAATGCATCAGAATCATAAGATCTGATACAGTGAAGACCTTAATGAATCACTCCTCTTTGAATTGGAGCCTATTGATGATTGAATATCTACTCCTTACTTTAAAAAAATCAAAACAAAGCATCACATCTTCATTTGTTGGACATGTGAGCAGAGTACTGCCAAAAAGGTGATTTTAATCCAATTTATATCCCGCCCTTCTCCGAAGACTCAGGGCGGCTTACAATTTATTAAGCACAAATCAATGTGCTTAGTCATTTTATATTCTAGGATGGATCTTTATGCACTAAAACTCTAAACTTTGGCTCAATGAAATATACCAAATCTTTGCTTCTGAATTGCTTTTGAATCAATAAAGAGGCAAGATTGGACAATATGATTCCATATAGTCTATGGATTACTTACTTAAAAATGAAAATAATAAATGAAAAAATGAAAAAATAAATCTATTATTACATTGATATTGCAGTAAAATCAATTGCATTGTATTGTTAGGATTTTTTCATTGTAGATTATGATGATGATAGCGATGATTTCAATTTATTATAATTGCCCACTCCAAAAAAACCTCTGGGTAGTTTCCATTGGTAAATTAAGAGGTAGGTAAAGCCTGTTGCTTCCATGACTTTAGTGCTCATGGATAACTTATAGCCACATCTGTGCAAAAAAATTCTTGACAGGGGAGAAGGGAGAGTAGCCCAAACAAATTTTCTGTTCTAATTCTATACATTTTTGTTAGATGATAATGTGCTGGATATAGAAAACAGTTTACAACAGTTCTCATAGTAGAAGGAGCAGCAGATACAGGATTGGGAAAGGGTGAGGGTGACCTTTAAAAAGCATCCAAGCTGGTATATTAAGATCAGTGACAATATTGATGATAAAAAGCTGAATAATGAAAATTTGGATTAGCAGATATAACTGCTAACACAGGCAATGTCAGCAGCTCTTGAAGCTAGACTGCTGGTCCATTTGTGTCTATCCAGAATAAGGTTAAGTTTGCCAATCCAAAATGGATTCAGCAGTTTACACTAATAAGGATTTTTGGATGTTAGACAAGACCAGCAGAAGACTTGCCAAAGGAATGAGGGCATGATCTTGAGAAAAAGAGTGCTGGGAAGCATTCCATATGTTGCAGGAATATTTGAAAAGTTCAGGAGGATTTTTAACCAACACAATATACCTACACATTTTAAATCCCGAAATGCCCTAAGGTAGAAGCTTGTCCATCCCAAGGATAATAACCCAGACACAAACTGAGCAGTATGATTTATGCAGTACAAAGCAGTGACACATGTACAGAACTGTGCATTGGAGAAACAAAACAACCACTTCACAAATGCATTGCACAAGATAGGAGAAGAAACCCTGATGGACAAGATTCAGCAGTCCATCTGCATTTGAAAGACAAAGGTCATTCTTTTGAAGACGACAAAGTCCACATTCTGGACAGAGAGGACTGCTGATTTGAAAGATGGGTCAAAGAGACCATCTACATTCAACAGAAGGGGAGGGATATGATGTCACCAGTCTCCTGTTTACAACAAAGTACTTTCAGTAGTTCCAAGAAGGTTCCACACCCATTTGCACTATTCAGGTGATCGACTCTCAGAAGGAGTGTTAACAATCAGACGATTACAAGAAATAGAAATCCTTCCATCCTCCACCATTCAGTAAAAACTAAATAAGCTTCTTGAATGAGAACAAAATGGCTTCAAGGAGAAACAAACTCCAGTTGCCTTTAGAAAAAATACCTTGGGCCATGAGACTGTTGTAGAGGTAAGTGAGCAAGAGGACAGATGAAAAGCAATGATTTACCAGCCAGAAGATCACCAGTCAAGCACATGTCAGCTCTTCAGTTTGAGAGTGGATGGTAAAATGCTAATTTCAGAAACCCTTTCTTCACACTTAGATGGCTAAAGAGAAGTAATTAGCACAAAACGATGCTTACATACTAGGAATGCATGTATGTTAAGTTTTTGTCACAGCATATTAAGATGGGTTTGAAATGTTATTCAGAAACAAAATGTAGTCTATGTTAAAAAAAATGGATAAAGTGTAAAGTATTTTGCTGTGCTGTACTTGGTTAGAGAGGAAGAACAAACTGCCCACCTAAAGGAATACAAACCCCATTAGCAGTACTGAAACTGGAAAGTGAAAGTGTTTGTCTGCACTAATAAGGCTCAAACTGCTTCTTCTTGTGTCTATAAACTGAATTTAAAAAAAAAGAAAAGACTTGGAAACTGTGAATGCCTCTCTGTTTCAATCAGATCCTTGAACCCCTATGTGTGTACCCCATCATGGGGAGGGGGATATCTTTAAAAAAAAACTTAAGCCTGTTTTAGGGCTTTTATTACAATTGTTAAGTGTTTTCCACCTCAAAATGAAAAGTAAAAGATATTACCAGCTCTCAATCAAAAGATATTACCAACAGCTGTGGTCAGAGGTACTTACAAAATTGAGGCTCAAGAATTATGTGTAGCCTCAGGTTGCTCTATTGCCATATTTATAAAGTAAATTAAACTTCATGCTAGTAGTAGATTTTGTAAGTTGTACTTTAATGTTAGGTTCCATTCTGTATTTAATTTGCAAAGTAAAACACAATTTCTTGAAGCCAAAGTAAAAGTAGTAACAAGAATGAAAGTATAAATGCTCTTAGACACTTGTCATAGGAAATTGTTCTATGGTTGCCATGTTTTTCTTTTTTCTTTTTTTTTGTCCTTAAAGGGACAATTAAAGCAGAAACACAAAGTGTTTGATTAATGTATGCCAGGAGATGGCCACTACCAATTCTCGGGAGTTTTGGAAAGCGAGATAATATGCTCATCTGCATTATGAGATTTTGCTTTTAATTACGGTGATGTAATTATGGTGAGAATACAGCCCTCAGTCAGTTTCAAGCCATTCCATTTTACATCCATGTGAAAAAGTATATATAGATTTAGAAGTGATATGTTCAGTTCCCTTAACTAATTAAACAAAAAAGAATTGATCTGTATTTTTCTGAATGATCAATAAGGAAACAGGTATTTCTGTACTAGGGCAAGCCAGAGGTTTATTAGCAGAGTGACACTTCTGTACAATTTTGATAGATGATAGCTTATTTATGGGTCCAGAAGGCTATTAATGAATAACCAGCTCCCATTGAAACCCTTCCAAAATGCAAAAGACAGAGGTAAATTACATGCTTTTTTATAAAAAAAAAAAAGAGAATGAATAATTGTGCTACGACTTTCTTTAATTAAGCTTTTCTTTCTTTTAAAAAGATTTTAATAAGATGATAAGATGTGTTCTTCTATCATTCCGAATCATTGATCATTTGTTTCTTCATTGTTATCACTAAAGAGAAAAGTAAAATATGTCAAGCAAGGAAAGCTGTGAAAGTGTCATTTAATTTTCAAACTTAAAATCTGGTTTTATATTGAAAGTAAATATGAATTCTGCACTTTGTAGAACCAACTTTGTTTACTTGATTAGTAAAATAGTAATTATATCATGTTTTCGCCATACATATATGACACAAGAAATATGGGGGTGATTGTATATGCATTATATTATTATTATATATGAGCCATGGTGATGCAGTAGTTAGAGTGCAGTACTGCAGGCTACTTCTGCTGACTGCCAGCTGCCTGCAGTTTGGGAGTTCAAATCTCACCAGGCTCAAGCCTTCCATTCTTCCGAGGTGGGTAAAACGAGGACTCAAATTGTTGGGGGCAATATGCTGACTCTGTAAACCACTTAGAGAGGGCTGTAAAGCACTGTGAAGTGATATATAAGTCTAAGTGCTATTGCTATTTTTGATGTCTTTCCTGTATAATTGGGCAGACTTGCCATGCTTCATATCCCATCCAATGAATAATGGTATGAAATGGGAACTGGGAATCATGGCTTTTTGTTGTAGTCTGCCCTCTGAAGGAACAGAGATCACCCAGAGATCTGTTTCAAACCTGTCTAAAAAAGCCCTTAAAATATGGCTTTCCCCCCAAGTCTTAGGTTAGACAGTATTGTCGATCCCATGTACAATATTGTTTTAGAATTAGTGCCTGTCTTCTGGCCTGTGTGTTTTTGCTTATAGTTTTAGTATTTTTAACATTGTACGCTGCCCAGAGTTAGCCTTCAAAATTAATACAAGTAGTCCTCGCTTAACAACTGCCTGGTTTAGCAACTGTTCAAAGTTATGACTGTACTGAAAAAGTAACTTTGTGAATGGTCCTCCAACTTCTGCAGTATAACCAGTCACTCGATCAAGATTTGGGCGCTTTGCAGCTGGTGGGTGCTCGTAAGTGTTGCAGCATTCCATGGTCATATGATTATTTGTGTGCTTTACAATGATCTTGTGACTAGCAGACTCAATTAAAAAGGCAGCAGTAAAATTGCAAGTCACAATTAGGTCTTGCTTAATGACTGCGGATGACTACCAGTAGCTTGACAAGCGTGGTGAAAGTGAGGTCATAAGCTTGTTGCAGCCATATGATATCTTACTATTACATTACTTAGTAGCAGACCTGTCAGTCCCAAATGTGGTTGTTAAACAATGACTATCTGTAAATAAATGTTTAATTTTGTATTATATCAAAATCATGTCAGCTTTTGGTCATTTAGAGGTAACAGTCTATGCCATAAGTCTCCATCCAATGTTAAACAAGAAAATCAAGTGGTATTATTTAATTAGCAACTGTCACTCTAGTAATGTACATTTGTGGTTTTGATACTGGTATAAATGAGAGGGCTATACTTACATCTGCAGGACTCTTTTTTTGTAGACTTAATTTTTGTGTTTATTTTTTTCTTAGGAATTTGATTCTGTGCATGTTCTCTCCATTTCTTTAACTGGAAATTGATGAATTTCCACATCATCCAAGCCTGAGTCAAACAAATTGCAGCCAGACAGCTAATTCTAATTAGTTTAACATAAAACAGAGTTATATAGTTAGAATAATAGTGTTATGATGATTTTTGAGATCCTCTCTAAAGATGGACCATTCAAAAAATAAAATAAAGTTACACATACAATCCAAATGCTTTCTTATCAGTAGACTAGCACATACCATATGTCTTTAAATAGTAGACATTCCTAGGTAATAGATGTTTAAGTTCATGGCTAGTAGATACAATAGTTGAAAACTGAATTTTGCATCAATATTCTTCCAATTTGCATGTGCTGTATCTAATAGCTGAAAATTACTTTTCCAATAAGCATTTTGACAATTAGATTATTTTATTTATAAAATTCTATTGAACAGCTGGCATATGAATATACCGTATTTTTTGGAGTATAAGACGCACCTTTTTCCTCCCTAAAAGGGGTGAAAAGTTGGGTGCGTCTTACACATCGAATATAGCCTCGCCCACCCACTGGCCCCCACCTTTTGGCTTCAATTTACCTCCTTAGAGCAAGCAGAAACAGCCCATTTAGCTTCAGCACAGCCTAATTAGCACGTTGATTGTCCCAACCGTCAGCTGTTCCAGGCTGCAGCAATCGCCATTGCTTGCTGCCTGGACTGGGCTGGCAGATTTTTTTTCCTTGTGCTAATCAAGCTATGCCGAAAATGAAAGTAAAGCAGGCTGTTTGCTCCAAGGAGGTAAAATTGCTGGGAGGCAGATTTCTTTTTCAGCAAAAAAGCCTCCTTCAGGAAGAAGCTTCAGAAAAGAAGTCTCCAAGCAGAGCTTCAGAAAAAAAGCCTCAGAGACTTTTTTTCTGAAGCTC
>JANHFM010007291.1:179671-190935 GCA_032468115.1 Grayia smithii
GTAACTATTTTATTATTTTTTTTTCACTCTAATCAATACTGCTAGAAAATCATTTTTTGCTCCCAGCAAGAATTTCTCCCAGTTATCCATTTTGCCACCCACAACCAGCACAGAATTTTTTTTCAAGCGTATTCTTGTTCAGCTATATCTGTGTGATCCTAAATATAAGATCTTCAAGGCCATTGTGTGTATATATGTGTGCGAGTGCCTGCACCAGTGGTGGGTTGCTCCCGGTTCTGTCCAGTTCACGCGATCTGGTAGCGGTGACATTTTGACGTCACCGAACCGGTTCTCCACGGCCTGGACCCAGACCCACTCGCGCGCCCGAACTTACCTTTTTCAGGCAAAACCCCCGAAAATAGCGCTCTGCGCATGCGCAGAGCTTTTTTTTCCGAGGTTTTTCCTGGAAAAAAGTAGTGCGCATGTGCAGTAGTGTGCTCTAGGCACGCGCGTGAGCGAAGCGAGAATGCACGCACAAATCCCACGTGCGCATGCAGGAACAGAAACAGCGGTAAAAGTAAGTAGAACCAACCCCTGGTCTGCATGCCTCTGCATTCAAATCAGTCTTGACCTCTGGTGACTACCTAAAGTCACATAATTAATTTTAATCCAGGATAGAACTGTGAAGCTTTCAAACTGGCCACATTTCTTCTGCCTTATCCTTTCCATCTGAAAAATGGGGGCTAAAATAAATGGCCTAATTGGCTGTGTAAATGTCATCAGCATTATCTTTAGCACATTCAACCATAAATAACCAACTATAAATAAATTAAAGTCAATGGGTGTTATCATAAATCTTTGTAAAAGTGAGCAATGTCCGATAGCTAGAGAAAAGATGGGATGTTGGAAAAATCCTTCTAGGAAATTTTTTCTTCTGCCAAAAAACGATAACAACCAACAAATGAAAAAGTACAAGCAATTAACCTTAAAATGAAAAAGAGGTAACCTTTTCTCATCTTTCTTTCCGCAAATTTGTCTGAACTTTCTACAACTTTTTTAGGACTATTTTATACTCTCGATGAAATGAGGAGATGGGTCAGGGATATGGAGGAGGAGAAAGCTAAGAGACATTCTCAACTCTCTCACATTATACAAGTTAGCCAGTGATGGGATTTAGTGCATTTCACCCTCCTTCATTGATTGTTGGTCTTTATAGTCCCACTGAAACCTGTAAGAAAGACATGTAACTTTAGGGATATGTCTCTTCTCTGTAGCCCGCATTTTCATTCCCTTATCCAAAGAACTTTGTGGGCCAATTAAGAGATAGCATCTTTTTCTTTTGGCAGGCCAATGCTGGGTGACAGTGTTGGAGAGGAATATTTGGGTCAGTCAAGGGAAAAATCCAAATATGAATAACAATTATGGTAACTGTTATTTCTATATATGGAAAATATTTGCATGCCCACTGCTGATTGGCTAATCAGCCGGCGGGAAAATCAAACAACTGTCATTGGGCGGCTAGGCTGCCGGAGCTCTATTTAAGCAGAGCCCCGGCCACCAGCCGCTAGTTCTTTTCCTGAAGCAGCTTTAATAAAATGCTGAATTGGACCTCGCTGTCGGGTCTTCTTTCTACCTGCGCCAATTTAACACTGGCGACAAAGATGTTATGCTATTGTAATTCTTGCTGTAATTCTTAGGCGGGGATATGTGATCATAAAAATTTGCTAGAACCAGTCTAGCCCTGTTTCTCTCTGTGTCTCTGTGTCTCTCTCTGTCTGTCTGTCTGTCTGTCTGTCTGTCTGTCTCTCTCTCTCTCTCTCTCTCTCTCTCTCTCTGTGTGTGTGTGTGTGTTTGCGCTTCAGTGAGAAGGTACTGTAATGCCTAGTAATGTCAGGCTTAAATTTAATGACAACAATAACACCTGGATAGCATAATAAATAGTATTTATTTCATAAATCTTAAAATATTTTCTACTCTGTAGACTTCTGCATTGACAATATGGATCCTCCTACCTTTTTCATTGTATTATATTGCATTTCTATAGTGCCTAACAGCCAGTTTTCCTTGGTAGTTTACAAAATAAAAAAAATCAATACAATAAGGTACTAACCTATCATTTAAAGTCTAAAATAATTTACCAATCTGTTGAAGAAGAAAAAAAAACTGGCCATAGAGAACAACTGTAATGCAAAGTATGTAAGGTTTTACCTAAGAAGAAGAAACGAGGGGAGATATTATTTATGGATATTGTCATATGTTCCCTTCTGCCTTTTTCAGACATAACTCAGGAGCTTTGGTCTCTCTGGCTGTTCCCAGCTGGTTTGCTCCTTTCCTTTATACCCCTGTTTCTTTGTTCTCCTCCTTCTATACTCAGTTTTTCTCTTCCTGTACAACACAGTTTCAAAAATATCCTACAGCTCTCCGCCCTTTCATTTTTCTCGTCAACGAGCTACAATGGCAAAGGAAAATGGACCTGTTATTTGATTTGCTGTTAGGTGGCTTTTCCTTCCTGCCTTGAAATCAGTATAAAAAAGCAAAGCAAAAGAATCAGGCCCTGAAAAGGACATGGGTTGCAAAATATACTGTGTTCTTCATGCAGTGCTTGTCGGACTGAAGAATCCAAGATAAAAGACAGAAGAATCAAGGCCTTTTAGAGCTTTTTTTTTTCTTCCTTCTCGGATGCAAAAACATACACAATTTCAAATAGCTTAGTATTTTAATAATTTGGAAATGCAGCAGTGCTATGAAAGGTCATGTTATCCACCAGATGTTGGACTGCAACTTCAATAATTCTCAGCTAGTCTGGCCAACATTCTTGCAAGTTTAGAACATAATTTAATGCATTTGGAAAGCGTTTGATTAGGTTGTATGGAAATAACTAGAGAGAAAATTAATCTTCTCAGCTTTGCTGCTGCCGCTACTGGCCAAATCACCCATGACAGACGCCATCTACATCCTTCTTCTAGAACCGAGTGAGCTACCTGTTGACTCTTAACTGTTTTGAACACCAATATACCTAGGAACAATTTAAAGCTGCCTCATAAACAGTGACTTGGGGGTGAACATAAATGCAAGGAAAGAAAAGATCTCTTGGTGGTAATTTCAGAGCAAAGGAGGATGGTGAGTTTTGTCCAAAAACCAAAAGGGAAAAGAAGCAGGGGTGGGCTGCTGGGGGTTCACAGGGGTTCAGGAGAACGTCTAGCTAAGATTCTGTGCAATTCAGAGAACCCCCAAATCCCACTCCTGGCTGGCCCCGCCCACCCCTCCCCTCCCAGGAGTCCCCGTGCGGCCCATTTTGGATGCAGGTAAGTGAAGGGCACGCAAGGAGGCTCAGAGAGGGTTAAAAACAGGCCTACTGGAAGTTTGGGAAGGGCAGAAACGGGCCCGTTTCCGGCTCCAGAGCCTGGGGAGGCTGTTTTCGCCCTCCCGGAGGCTCGAGAAAAACCTCCAGAGCTCAGGAAGGCAAAAACGCCCCCCTCCCTGCTGTGGTGCAGGAGGCCGACTAGGCTGCGCCCACCATGGCCACGCCCACCCAGCAAACAGGCAGAGAACCCCTTGCTAAAATTTTTGAAGCCCACCCCTGAAAAGAAGGGTTTGAGTTATACTCAACAGAACCTAGCTATGGAAAAGAGTTTTTTTTAATTGACTGGTTGGTTTGGATTAGGGTGGGAACCAGGTATTGCTCTCAATAGTCCTGACCAATATGAACAATGAGAGATGCTGGGAACTGAAGTTCAGCAACATCTGGAGAACCATAAGTTTGCACAGCTTCTACAATCCTTTCCTTGCAACAACCATTTGGAATACAGAGAGAAAAGACTAAGGAAATGACTGGAAGAAATGTGCAGAGAAGCTGGAACCCCTTCATTCTGCTAAATATATTACCGGTAGTTAGCTTTTATTAGCCTTGCCTGTCTCTTCAGTTCATTCCCCTTAATCTAATCCTGTGGTTCTCAAAGTATGTCTTGGGGAACCTTTGGGGATCACCAAGACTGTTCCAGGGGTCAGTGAAGTCAAATAAATAAATATTTTAAAATGCCTCAGTTTAAATTTTTAATGCAGTAAATATCAATAGACATAACTGATATACACCAAAGCTCTTTGGGGTCCTGAATTATTTTTTAAGAATGTGAAGGAATCCTAAAATCAACACATTATAGAACTGCTGCTCTAATCCATCACATTATTTTACTAATTACTATTTAAAAACCTGTGACCATCACAGGGGTGGGTTCAAACTACCTTTACTACTGGTTCTCTTTGCATGTGCGCGCATGATTTGCGCACACACGTGCCTAAAGTGCACTACCACACATGCACAGTAACTCTTTTTCAGAAAAAATATTAAAAAAAGTGCTCTGCGCATGCGCAGAACACTATTTTTGTGGTTTTTACAAAAAAAAGGTAAGTTTGGGCACGCGGGTGGGCCCAGGTCTGGGACACGGAGAACCAGTTTGGTAACGTCACAACGTCACCGCTACCAGATCGCGCAAACCGGACCGAACCAGAAGCAACCACTGGACCATCATCACATGCAAATTTCCCTAATAAATTCAACTTTAAATTCAGCTTTCTCTATTATATTCTGTTTTTAATGCAGCTATTCCCACTATACCCTTTTTAGATGAAAGTTTATACGTGAGGCATTATTTTTGCTTCTTTGTGGTTTTCCCCAATATACAGCATGTTTGTTTCCTATGCATCTTTCTTAAATATATGCTGTTCCGTGCAAAAAAGTGCTATCTAAAAATGATGGATTCTAGACAACTCCATAGTTTATAGCCATCTGTGCCACAGTGGAATTCTTGCTGGCAGATCATTCCAATTAATTATAAAAGAAAATTGTGGCAAGTTTCTTCCATAATCTTGTCGAGTTGTGTTTTCACGGCAAGTCTGCTATCCATTTCGTCCGTATCAACCCAGGCCAAAGCATGCATTTGTTTTCAAAACACTTCATCATTTGGGAAGCCTTCAGTTCTGGACTCATTGCCATCACGAACAAGTTACATTCTTCATGCAGAAATATAATTGCCAATATATATTTTTTCTGCAGAAATATAACTGTCAAACTAAAATAATAAAAACACTCTGAACTGGTTGTTAGCCCAGACTTTCTGCACCGAGTCACATCATATCATGGTTGATGAAAGACGGGCTTTGTAAAAATCCTATGTTTCTGGTATGATCTACCCATTCACTTTGTTATTTGCTTCTATCAGTCCTATCCTGTCTTTGATCAAACCGATATATTAAAAAGAAACTCTGATCTATGTGTGTGTGTGTGTGGGGGGGGGTTTGGGGAGGGTTCTGAAAAAGAACCAGGAGAAACAAGACAAATTGAGAAGTTTCAGCTGCAACTAGAAAATGGAAGGCAGTGAAATGAAATTATTCTAGAGCAGACATTTATAACAGTAGACAAAGAACATAACCAGTAAGAAATTTTTTACCTTGGCCAAAGAGACAAACAAGACATTAAAATGTGTAAAATAGACAGGGGCCACCGTCCTAGTGCACAACTCCATGCAAAAATAGGGAGTGAAAAATAGGTGAGACAAAGGTCAAAATGCAATCAAAGCAGTGGTGGGATTCAAAAAACTTTACTACTGGTTCTGTGGGTGTGGCTTGGTCACAAATGTTCACTTCCAAACCTCTTCCCACTTGCTACGGTATTGTGGCATTCTGGACAACGCGTCCGCAAGGAAATTCTTCCCGCCGGGGACGTACTGTAATTGGAAATCAAACCTACAGAAATATAATGCCCAGCGCACTTGTTTCGGGGGCAGCTTCCTAGGATTTTGGAGTGCCTCTAGGTTTTTGTGGTCCGTCCACACCTCAAATGGTTGGGTAGCCCCCTCCAGTAAGTGCCGCCAGGTGATTAGAGCCCACCTGACGGCATACGCCTCTTTCTCTCATATGGCCCAGTTGCATTCGGTGGGAGTTAATTTCCGTGAGGTGTATGCACAGGGCTGTAACTTCCCTTGGCCATTTCGTTGTAGCAGAACTGCTCCTACTGCTACATCGCTAGGGTCGGCCTGTACTATAAACGCTTTGGATTGATCGGGATGCAACAAAATCGGTTGCCTAAGTAGATTTCACCCTGTCTTAGACTTACGCAAAAATAAATAAAATCTGACTTTCCCCAAGGAACATCATGACATCAACTCTTCTATTAGACATCATGAAACTCTTCTATTAGCTAGGGAGGCTGTGGTATGTTTTTTTTCCCCCCAGTTAACTGATGCAGTAGTGTTACCATCAAACCAGAAATACCCCACAGGTTAGTGGCCAAATATATGCCCTTCCCAGTGGTGGGTTTCAAATTTTTTTACTACCGGTTCTGTGGATGCGCGTGGCATGGCTTGGTGGGCATGGCAGGGGAAGAATACTATAAAATCTCCATTCCCACCCTACTCCAGGGAAAGGTTACTATAAAATCTCCATTCCCTCCCCAGTCCAGGGGAAGGGTACTGCAAAATCCTCATTTCCTCCCAATCAGCCGGGACTCAGGAGGCTTAGAATAGATGGGGGCAGGGTAGTCAGAGGTGGTATTTACCGGTTTTCCAAACTACTCAAAATTTCCACTACTGGTTCTCCAGAACTGATCAGAACCTGCTGAAACCCACCTCTGGCCCTTCTTGCAGGATCCCCTAAAGTCAACAGATGGTCTGGACAGACGTCTAGGCTCCTAGTCTAAATCCTGCCTTTGGGGATAACAACACTGGCCAACCATGGTAGCTTATAAGACAGGCCAGCAAGTTAATGCTTGTGAACCATTGTAATATTTTACTACATGAAGGAAAGAGGCGCAGTAGAAGTTTCTACTACCACAGTATATGGAGAAGCAATAAAGAATTACAGTTCAGTTTAAAAGTGACACTATAAAGCAGGAACAGTTGGTTGTAATAATATCACAATATACTCTCACCTTATTAAAGAATGCATATGAATAATGCCAGAGATCCTTCTGTTATAGGCCTGCCGAGTAGGCGTGGATCATGGAGGCAACAATTAAAAAAAACCATCTGGTAAAGCTATTATCTGTGTGGATCCAAATTCACTTTATAGGACACTCAGAAAGAGTCATTGCCCATTATCAGTAACTGAGGGCAAACTACTACACTTAGCCAAGTATGACAGAAACAGGATTGCTAGATTTTGCAGTGAGTTTTGTAATGGAGAGGTAATAAGGATAACAGAGATAAGATAGTTCTTTGCTACCGGTTCTTTGATCCCATTGCTCTGTGTGATTGGAGACCGGATAGCAGAACTTCAACTTGTCCTTCTTCTCCCTTCCACGATGCAAAGTGGGTTTTTTAGTGGCAGGAGAACCACACGCCCCTCTTTCTCTCTCTATTTCTACCACCTGTAGATTGGCAAGAGAAGTAGGACAAAGCTTTTGGCATGGTGAGAGAGGCCTGAATGCCTCACTTCTTAAAAATCAGTGGCATCAAATATTATCAAATATGGAATAAGTGGTAAGATTGGCTCGAGATTAGAAATAATAAATGAGACTAAAGGTCAGATAATGTGAAATGTATGTAAAGCAATGTATAGTAACAAATAATATATATGAAGTAAATGAATGGAAACAAGACATAATGGGACAATTATATTCAAAGAAGAATAAGGGGAGAAATGTAAATAATAGAAGATAACCGTAACAAAATTGGTGTTAAAAAAGAATGGGAGTATACATTATGTGTTTATGTTTGCTATGTCTTGTCGTTGTTCTAAAAAATAATAAAAATTATATTTAAAAAAAAATTAGTGGCATCATGCCCATGGCTTCATATGGCCAAAAAGGAAACAGACAGAACTTGTCCTAACCTTATCTCAAGATGAATCACATGAATTTGCCAAGAAAACAGCAGAGACTAATCCAAGCAGCCCTCTGAAAACCAGACAGAACAAAAATAAAACAATAGGCAGAAGCAGCCTCTGCAGTGATCTAGGGATGAGTAAAATGCAATGTTGGGCATTTATGTCCTCAATGCATCATTAGAGGGACATCTTTGTGTTACGCCAAGCAGGATGTACGGATAAGACTTAGACAAGCATCTTTGCCAAAATGCTTTCTTCTATCTCCTGCTTTGTGCCCCTGTTACAGCAGGAAGCAGTCACCTGGAACTGTCCTTCAGAACTCTTGGAGGAGTCATGCCTATGCTTCCTTGGTGGCACTGACCTTCTAATATCCTTCTCAGAACTCCAATTCCAAAGAAAAACCTTCCCAGAGGAAGTCTGTAATCAAACTGCTGAGTAGAACTGAAACGCATGAGCCTTTTTATGTTCATGAATCAAATTCAAGAATTCATTTCCTTTGATGAATGCCCACATTTTGAATCAGGAAACCTTTGAGAATCTTCAAGAGACATCAAGGAATACTCTGATTTACCATTTGTGAACTCACTTTTCATAATCTCTTATTTCTGTATTTATGTGCTGTGTGGTTGACAGCCCACTTGCTTTGGCATTGAAGTAACACACTGCAAAATACATAAAGTAGATTGCAAAAAAAAAAAAAAGGTGATGTCACACCCAGCAAATCTGGAGCTGAGTTTTAGTGACGGAAACAAGAAACACTGGGAAAAGTTATCGTATCCATCTTGACTTCCATTCTTTTAATACTTATCAAGATATCTGAGAAAGCTTTATATGACCATGTTCAGCGATTTCATACAAGATAATGTTCCCTAGTCATTCTGCTTTCCATTAAACATTCTCCAATATGGAGAAAATGAAATAGGATGCAAAGGCCTTAGTTCAGGGGTGAAATCCAGCAGGTTCTGACAGGTTCTGGAGAACCGGTAGCGGAAATTTTGAGTAGTTTGGAAAACCAGAAAATACTACCTCTGACTGGCCCCAGGTTGGGGTGAGAATGGGGATTTTGCAATATCCTTCCTCTGGAGTGGGGTGGGAATGGAGATTTTGCAGTACCCTTCCCCTGCCATGCCCACCAAGCCACACCACACCTACCAAGCCATGCCCACAGAACCAGTAGTAAACAAATTTGGATTTCACCCCTGAAACAGGGTCTCCCTAGGCCAATCTAATTCCTGAACCATTGCATCTGACCTGGCATTTCCTTTATCAAAATGCAATTTTAAAATAAGTTCCTAGCCTCGTCAATGTCTTCTCAATGTGCTTTCTATTAATTAATTATTTTTTTAATTTTTTAAAATATTTATTAGGTTTAGAAATAACTCAAGGCAGTCAACATATCCAATACACCTTCCTCCTCCTATTTTCCCCATAACTATTACTCCTTGAGATGGGTTGAACTAAGAGAATGACAGGCCTACCCAGCTGTCTTTCATGGCTAAGGTAGGACCTGAACTTATGCTCTCTTGTTTTCTAGCCTGGTGCCTTAACCATTAGACCAAACTGGCACCTTTTGATTCATCTAGAATTGTATCTGGCATAGGAAGTGTTTTTAATGCATCTGTATACAACTTGTAATGCCACCAAGGTTTAGAACTATAGTGGAGCATAGTGGTAAACTTTTAAGAAAATTAACATATCCAAACTATTTATAGCTAAATCTCCACTTCGGCTCGGGTGCCTCATAAGGAATTCACATCGAAACTAAAGCTGGAAAATCAATCAATTTTCAGTCTACATCTGTTTGGCAAATGCATTTTCTGAATTTCTTATTTTTTATTCTTTCCAGCCCGACAAAATATTAGAAAGAAATTGTGCAAAGGGACTCGGGGTATATTGTTCATCTATTAGGAAGTTGTGACACAAGAGGCGAACTGACTTTGTTTATTAAAATCAGTGTGGTTTCTATTTTGATCAGGAACAAAAAGGAATTTTGCATGTTCAAAAAACATCCCGTTATTTTGCACGACATGGGTAGACTCAAATTCTGGTAAATATCAACGCCTCACACTTGAGACTTTGACTGCCTGTCAGGAGGATAACCCCATCACCCCCAAAATAAGACAGAACAAGGTCAAATTTAGCCTGGCAAGAAAAGCCAACAAAGAAAAGTGGAATTTGAACATGGGTTAAAACAGATTGGAGGCTGCAGAGGAATAAAATCCAAAACATTTTCCCCATACATCCCAATGGGAGAGGCAGTTGGACCACAGCTTGCAATGCTTCCAGCTGATTCATTCTCCCTCCTGAACATCTGATCCAGATCAGAGGATACGCAACTTGCTCCGTGCTTCCCAAAACACACATTTATAGAAACACACACAGATGCCATGCAAAATCAGGGTAGAAATACATAGAAAGATGCAACATAGCTTCACCAAAACCCATTAGACTCCACACACAAAGAGGCAACATGTATGCGCCAGTTCCAGTTAAACATACAGAGACAGACCTACATTCCAAGGTGCAACAGGTATGCATTTACATTCATCAGTTACTAGAGAGGAAATACGTACACAAACAACATGTTACATTTTCACCGCCACCCCAAATAATGCCATCCAACATCTCATATGACCATTGCTGATGAAGGGTAAGAATTCTAGAAGCCATGCTCTGTGAGTTTCCCTATTGTATTTAAACCATACCAAAACATATTAAAATTGCACGCCTCCTTCTCCAGTATGTTTTTTTTCAAACATATTTTAAATCAGGGTTCTTCTTTTCATCACAATCTTCTTCTGAAGACTGCTGCATTCTGGCCTGGCTAGCCAGGAGATATTAGAACTGCTCACTTAAAGTAGTAGACTAAGTTAAATTCTCCAACAATCCCTTTAAAAATCATCCCACAAATTCACCCAATGATGGCCTTCGTCCATTCCTGAAGCCTGAAGCGCTAAAATAGCATCCTCTCAAACACTATCACCATATGAGGTGTAATTTTCAGGAGGTGTAATATAATTGGGTGCCTTGAAAGGCTATATATCCAAACTCCATCATGTTTGGGTCATTTTGTGTAACAAAATAGCTGGACTACTGCAATGCCCTCTACATGGGGCTGCCCTTGAGGTGCACACAGAGGCTCCAACTGATCCAGAATGCGGCCGCGTGGGTGGTGATGGGAGTATCCCGATACTCCCATGTAACGCCACTCCTGCGCGAGCTGCACTGGCTTCCGGTTGTCCTCCGTGTACACTTCAAGGTGCTGGTGTTGACCTATAAAGCCCTACATGGCTTGGGCCCAGGATATTTGCAGGACCACCTACTGCTGCAAGCATCCTCCCAGCGCCCGGTACGCTCCCACAGGGTTGGCCTCCTCAGGGTCCCCTCAGCCAGACAATGCCAAGTGGCGGTGCCCAGGGGAAAAGGCTTCTCTGTGGGAGCTCCGGCCCTGTGGAACGATCTCCCCGTTGAACTTCGGACCGCCCCTGACCTTCGCTCCTTCC
>JANHFM010007291.1:219030-229676 GCA_032468115.1 Grayia smithii
TGTTTTTATTGTGAGCCGCCCCGAGTCCTTCGGGAGAGGGGGCGGCATATAAATGCAATAAACATAAACATAAACAATACCTTCACTTTCATTCATGACAATACGGTATACTGTATATATCATAAGCACAAACATATTTTTATATCTATTTTGATAAATTGTTATTAAATTATTAAGTCAACATATGATGTATTTAGGTAATTTTTATCATCCTAATTTTTTTGGGGGGTGAGGTTTACGGTTTGATTTTATTTTTGTTTTCTTTGCTTTGATTTTATAATGTCTTAACTAATTAGTTTGTTGGACATGTGTATACTATATAGATCAGTGTTTCTCAACCTTGGCCACTGGAAGATGTGTGGACTTCAACTCCCAGAATTCCCCAGCCAGTGAATCAGAAACACTGATATAGATGGTCCTCAGGTTACAATCCCTAATTCACCAATAGTTCAAATTTATCATAGCATTGAACAGTAGTAGTTATGACCAGTCCTTGGAGTTGTGGCCATCACAGTGCCCATGTGGTCATGTGGTCATAATCCATGTGCTTGGCACTCAGCTCATGATTATGACATTGTAGCAAATGGTTATCATGAAATGGCAATTTCTGATGTTCCATGCTGTCTTCCCACAAGCAAAAGCCAGTGGGGAAACTGGCAGGAAATTAGAAGTTGCAGTCACGTGACGTCTTCTCTAAGTGACTGGTACAGTTTTAACTTAATGATGATAATTCCAATAAGCAGTGTGATCATGTGACATCACACTTTATTATCATGTTGCTTAATGATCATAATTCTGGTCCCAATTACAAACTGAGGACTACCTGTATTGTTTTTCTTTTAATTTATTTCTGTACATTCTTTTCTTTTTTTTCCAATGGCAGTGACATTATTAAATCCAACAAGCACAAATGATCCCAAAAGCCTTCTGGAAGTAAAATCAGTAACAAATGTCATTTGTTTGTGTAATCCTTTCTTGGAGTATATTTTAAAAATCAAATTATTTTTAAACTTACTTGAATATAAAATTGCATCTGACCCCATAATTCAACTTTGTGATACCAGTGCTTATATACCCCAGCTTCTCCCAATGATAGTAATCACCCAAGCCAGTGCAGTTTTTTTTTTTAACAAAGGAATTTCTGCAAACTGCTTGCGTAAGAGCAAAATAGCAGAGGATGAGTAACAGCAGAGGAACATACTAACCTACTGTGAGGTATGTGTGGGGAGAGAAGATACCTAAGGAATTCAGTCTTTGCACATCATCGCTTGAAATTACCCAAATTTCTTGTCTGAGTCATGTACAGATCAGAACGACCAGCCCTTCATTTGTTTTGACACCATTCTCTATAATTTTAAATGCATTAAAAAAGAATTAAAGTCATTTTAAAGATATTCCTTTGAAAACACATTAAAATAATACAATGTAAGGAGTTAATAAAACAGTTTGTATAAAACTCTGAGAGGAAACAGACTGGAATGAGGACTGACCAAAAATAGGTTTGACATTCTCGGTGGACAAGAACTCCTCTCTTATTAACAAAAGTAGAGCATTGGAGGAGAATTTCATAGTTAACATAGTTAAATTATGACAACAACTGATCCATAGCTAGAGAATCTCCAACAAATGGCTACTCAGCCTCTGTTTGGTGACTTAGAAAAAACTGTGCATTTGACCTTTTGATCATTTAAGCATTTCTTGTGGCCTGCATAATTAAAATTTCAGATGTCCACCATTGTGTCAGAGAAGCCAATGTGCATCATCCTGACCAGGGGTGAAATCCAGCAGGTTCTGACAGGTTCTGGAGAACCAGTAGCGGAAATTTTGAGCACTTCGGAGAACTGGTAGTGGAAATTTTGAGTAGTTTAGAGAACTGGCAAATACCACCATTGGTTGGCCCCAGAGCAGGGGTGAAATCCAGCAGGTTCTGACTGGTTCTGGAGAACCGGTAGCGGAAATTTGGAGCAGTTCGGAGAACCGATAGTGGAAATTTTGAGTAGTTTGGAGAACTGGCAAATACCACCTCTGCCTGGCCCCAGAGTGGGGTGGGAATGGAGATTTTGCAGTATCCTTCCCTGGAATGGGGTGGGAATGGAGATTTTGCAGTATCCTTCCCCTGGAGTGGGGTGGGAATGGAGATTTTGCAGTATCCTTCCCCTGGAGTGGGGTGGGAATGGAGATTTTGCAGTATCCTACCCCTGGAGTGGGGAGGGAATGGGGATTTTGCAGTATCCTTCCCCTGCCATACCCAGCAAGCCACACCCACCAAACCACACCACGCCCACAGAACCAGTAGTAAAAAGATTTGGATTTCACCACTGGGGGGAGTGTATTCCTCCCACCATTTCTCATATATTAAAATATCCTTTTGGACCACTGCAAGATTGTGGGTTTTTTTCAGAAGTTCTGCTTCTTCATGAGTGGGTGGTTCCAATTACCACTGTTTGGGTGGATAGGTTGAACCACACCTCTGTGTGAGATCCCCAAGCCTTCATCCTCCCCATCTCTGAAACAAATCATCATGGGGAGGTATCATAAGTATGCTGAAGATAGCTACCTGAAAATTTCTACCACAGGCCAAGCAGGAGATGAAGTGCAAGTTTTGATCTGGTTGTTCGAGCTTGGGACAGATTGGATAGGATTGGAGACGGGCTCAGAAATAATCCCATCAAAATAGAGCTACTTTATTCAGAGACCCTATAGTGCAGGAGTGTCAAACTCACATCATCACGTGACATATCGGAACTTTTTTCCCTTTCACTAAACTGGGGGTGGGCATGGCCATCGTGTGATGCATCCGGCCTGCGAGTTTGATAGTCCTGCTCTAGTAATAGGCTAACTCCATCTTTAGTTCATGACTGAATAACATTCTCACTGAAGGGTCATGCATAGATTCTGGATATCCCACGCAACTTCAGCTGGTTCACCATTTGCAACTTTGCCTGGACTAACAAATCTTGGCTACCAAGATTTACGCCCTTGTACTTTCTTGCTTAGATTATTGCAATTTACTTTACAAGGACACAATGGAAACTATAGCTGGAAAACAGGGTGGCTTCTTCCATCAGTTGCTGACTGATGGAAACCAGTACAGCAAAGACACATATTTATTTCCTGCTCTTATCATTTTTACAAATAACTCAAGACAGCAAACATATCCAACACACCTTCCTCTTCCTGTTTTCCCCACAACGACAATCCAGTGAGATGGGTTGGACTGAGAGAGAGTGTGACTGGCCCAAGGTTACCCAATCTTCTGCTTTCTAGCTGGTGCCTTAACCATTAGACCAAACTGGCTCTCAATAGACCATCAGATATTGTAAGTACTGGTTGCTGAGAGGCTTCTGGGACAAATTCAAAGTACTAGTTGTTTCCTATAAAAATCTGTATGATTCTAGTCCTCATTATCTTTAGGACTGCTCCTCCAACTATAATCTGCCTGTGCAATATGTGCAGGTTAAGAAGATGAGTGCCACATTTCTACCCACAGGGGTAAGGGAAGGACCTAGCTTTTTCTGGTACATTTTCCTCACCCTGGAACAGTTTGCCACCAAGGTTAAGATGGCCGGGTGTTGTTTTTTTCTGAAAGCAGTGCAACAGAGTAGTATAGTACTTGGAAAGGAAAGAGATTCATAACAATGGCAGCATCTAATTGAGAGAGTGGCTGCTGGGATGGCTTATTTGATACTGTTTAATTATTATCTGTTTTATAGCTTTCTGAGTGATTTATTCCTGTACTATGTAGTATTAGCAGCATATAAATATTTATATAATTATTTAAAACATTCACAACATGGCTAGGGACAAGTAGAGAGCTGTACACAAAAATCTATGCTGTCTTATTAAATTTGCAGCTGGACTTTTATAAGAATGATGTAACAGAAAATAGAGATTTCCTCGATGTATTTGCTCTCTATTTATATATATGCATTTGAGATTGATTCCCTGACCTTGATGTTACACACTTGAACATCTTTTTAAGCTATTTATTGGCATGATGCCCATGATTAATTTCCTATTTTTATCTTTGGATCATGATCATTGTATAGGATGTCTCTACATATTCATTGCCCTGTGTGTATATTCAAATGTTCATGTGCATTTTATAGCCCTGTTGTTGTCATCTCTGAATTTTTATGTAGTAGTTTTAGTCAGATCCCAGAGGATTTTGTGGGGGAAATTGCTCATAGTACTTAGGAAAATAACCTCAGAAAATATTCTGAGACGAACTCTCAGAATCTTAGATTTACCACCTTGGCAACTTGAGCCCCCTTTTCAATAATTTATTTTCCTTCCCCGTGAACTGCTTCCTATCTCCCTGAAACCCAGGTGCTCCCTGGAACTTGGAGTCCCACTGGCACTATTTCTCCTTGTCTCGCTGAGCCTGGGAACTACCAAACCCACAATCCCAAGCGTTCTCTCGGTCCTCCGTGGCAACTTGAATCTTACCTCTTCGCTCATCTTTAATTTACGAGCAAGGAAAGAGAACTACAACTCCCGGCAGCACTTAGAGCTTCACCGGCCTCCGCCTCTTCTCAGCTGGCTTGAAGGCTGTTATTGTTGTTACTAAAAGATTAGTGGACCAGCTGGTTGCTCTCTGGGTAAGAGACGTCTTCTGTACTGGGGAAAGGGCTTTTCTGTTTTCTCTCCTCCTTGCTTTATCTTTGTTAATTGCTCGGAAGCATCAGATTTGGGGTGCATTTGGGGAGGGGGGACACCCCTCCCTTCCTCTCTCCTGAGTTCAGGAGTTTTTAATCAACTGTACTTCCTGTCGGGACAGAAATCAAAATCAAAAAGGAGGCTGTGGATGCACAGGTTTTCACTTCTCCCTGCATGAAAGGGGAGAGAAAATGTACGAAAGGCTTCAGTGGGCCTTTAAGCCTGAACTTGCAGCACAAAAAAGCAGGCAATTGGGAAGAGCCCCGGTTGAAAAAGGGAATTTCTAACCTGATTAGCTTGAAAACTCTCAACCTCTGTTTCACATCGATCTGCCCGTTTCCTTTATACAGACAAGCACTGTTCGGTGTTGGGACACCCCAAATCTTTTCTTCCTGTTTTAACTGCTGGAGATATTCGCTGCCTGTGATCTTTCGCTCCTTTCTACTAATCTAACTTCGGGATCCATTTTGACTCCAAAAGTCTGCTCCCTCCCCGCCCCCAGCCCTCAAATCCCCCCCACTCCACCCTAAACGTAACTGCTACGAAGCTTCGAGGTTCGCACGATTTGGTGTTTATGTGGGAGAAGGCAGAACGTGATGAGACTTGTGGCTTCTCGCAAGCTACAGTCATTTTCTTTGTTTGGCTCGAAGCTGCCCAGTCTTAAAACCGTGTGACGCCAAGAGGACGGCGCCTTTGCAGCAGAAGAGTTACAGCTTCCCCCCCCCCCACCACCACCACCACCACCCTCCCCAAACAAGGGAGGGGGGGGGAATGAAGAGCTGCCTCCATTCCCTAAAAGTCCATCAGAAACCGGGGAGGGGAGGGTCTTTTGCGCAAACCTCGCATCAGGCCAGCGAGGCGCAACATCTTCCCACGCCTCCGTCGTCTCTTCCCATAAGCGGCTCTGCGATCGCTGGTTTGTTTTGCTGGGCTCCTTCTACGGCCTCTGATTGGCGTTTGTCTATGGAGAAAGCCCCGCCCCGGGGTTCTAGTTGCTCCCGGGGAAAGGAATGTAGCAGCAGTGCCGGGAGCTGCCAGGCTTGGGTTTCGTGCCCACGTGGCTCGTCTGGGTCACGCGGGGAGAAGCGCGTTCCCTTGGCATGCGGTGGAGAGGAGAGAGACTGTCTAGTGCGGGCAAGCCCGGCTCCACCTGGTTTCATAACAGGCCTCTCTTGTGAGGGAGGTTTGCCACGTCCGAGCATTCCCCACGCCCCCACGCCTCGGTTTACACTAGTAATATGGAAGCCCAAGAAGTCTTCAGAAGAACGCCCTTATTTATCTGAAAGGGAGGGGGAAATCTTAACGCCAGGGGTGAAATCCAGCAGGTTCTGACGGAGAACCGGTAGAGGAAATTTTGAGCAGTTTGGAGAACTGGGAAATATCACCTCTGGCTGGCCCCAGAGTGGGGTGGGAATGGAGATTTTGCAATATCCTTCCTCTGCAGTGGGGTGGGAATGGAAATTTCCCCTGGAGGGGGGTAAGAATGAAGATTTTGCAGTATCTTTTCCCTGCCACGCCCACCAAGCCACGCCCACAGAACTGGTAGTAACAAAATTTAGATTTCACCCCTGGCCTAGATAGAGATTTTAGAGCAAAGTTCATTTTAATGCCCAGAGTTTGTTCCTAGTGCGGTTTCTCTTCTACTCTAATAGGAACAACATAAACGAATGCAATGGACAAATGGGTATGCCATCTTAACATATTACAGTAGCAGGATTTTGATTTGAAGCTCTTGAGGCTGCCCATCCATATCTTAAGATGTCCTCTGAGCATGTGGAGAGAGCCCACTCTCTAACCATACTTGCTCCACGTGTTTGTTGTGAAGGAATAAGTCTTCCATTGCTGCATTACAGGGTATGCCTTCCTGGCAGACTTTGGTTTCTAATTTTAGATATTAAATACACTGTCAACAAGCAAAGCAATAGAAGCTTGCACTTAGTTGATTGGAATTGTTTCTGGAGCACGTTCACATTATTCAAGAGAAGCATTACCCATCTAACAGAACAAAATTTACATTATACAAATACTGAGAAACAAAACTGGCCTGTCTTTCCGTGTCCATGAATGCCAGAAGTTTCTATTTTGCTTTGGCAGTAGCCTTGGTATTGTCCTGGTCATGTCCTTGAAAAAAATACCATCCTCTGTACCTAAGGGAGTCTTTTTAGCAAGCTCAGTGTGTTCCACGTAAATCGCAACCTTTACTTGGTGTAA
Source organism: Grayia smithii (assembly GCA_032468115.1). Classification (NCBI taxonomy): domain Eukaryota; kingdom Metazoa; phylum Chordata; class Lepidosauria; order Squamata; family Grayiidae; genus Grayia; species Grayia smithii. The sequence goes on from JANHFM010007291.1 coordinate 225,901, forward strand.
TTTTAGACATTAGTGAAGATGACGGAATTAGACTCTGCCAGATGAAGAGAGAGGACCTTTGCAATCCAACACCGGGAATATTATAAGGTACATACCGATCATGCTGTTGATAGAAACAATAATGACGACTACCTGAATAGCTGAGATGTTTCCACAATTATGTTATCTCCAAGATGGGGACAAAAGTAATACAGAGAGGGCCGTTAAGAAAATATTATGGAGGGTCCATGGGGGCTTTGTCAGACATCTCAAAAACAGACGATCTTTTAAAACTGTTAAGCAACCAGCAATTCTCCTAGTAGTGTAGAGTATGAAAAGGAATTTCTATAACTTCCTGACAGTGGTGAGTTTCTACTGGTTCACCCCAGTTCAGGTGAACTGGTAGTGGCGTCGGCAGGAAGCTCTACCAACCCGCCCAGATGTCATCACGGATGCTCTGCGCAAGCGCGCGCTCCCAGTTCTGAACCGGTAGCGAAGGTAAGTGGAACCCACTACTGCTTCCTGATCAGTGGTGGGTTTCAAATTTTTTTACTACCGGTTCTGTGGGTGTGGCTTGCTGGGTGTGCCAGGGGAAGGAGACTGTAAAATCTCCATTCCCTCCCCACTCCAGGGGAAGGTTACTGCAAAATCCACATTTCCTCCCGATCAGCTGGGACTCAGGAGGCAGAGAATAGATTGGGGGAGGGGGGCAGTCAGAGGTGGTATTTACCGGTTCTCCAAACTACTCAAAATTTCTGCTACTGGTTCTCCAGAACTGGTCAGAATCTGCTGAAACCCACCTCTGTTCCTGATAAAGAAGACATCAGCTTTCAGTAGTATTCAGCAGATAGTGTTGAATACTCATTGTTTAATTTCAAAATATTCCACTAGATCTGATGAATTTGGGAAATCACATTGCAACATGTAGCAATTCTGATGCCTTTTGCAATGAAGGCTGAATATTTATATGAATAGACTCTGTTTAAAAACCTGATAATATAATGTTATAATATAGTTTTATTAAATTATTCTAAATCATGTTCCTGGTTCTGAATGAATACTTAAGGGTATGTTTTTGAAATTTCTGTTTTTGTCTCAGTTTTAGACACTAAAGATTAGGGTATATAATAATAATACAATCCTGGGATTCCATGTTCTTTTCCTCATTCAGTCAGAAACCCAATAATACCATGTAAATTAGGGCCTCTGGGCTTGATCTTTCCCCCTGCAATCAACATCTACTGCTGAGAAAGGAAGAAAACTGCATCACCAATCTCCTACTTCTAATCCCTGCAAACAGTACAGAAGGGTACCGTGGCTGATGGCATCAAAGGCCACTGAGAGATCAAGGACAATCAGGACAATTGTACCAGCTACATTGCCACTCTTCCAGAGGTTGTCAACAATTGCAATCAATTCCATCCCTTAACTTGCTTTGAAACCCAACTGAAAAAGTCCAGGTAATGTTTGTCCTCTACAGCAGGGGTCTCCAACCTTGGCAACTTTAAACCTGGAGGGCTTCAACTCCCAGAATTCCCCAGCCAGCTTTGGAGACCCCTGCTCTACAGTCCTCTGAAGCAATCTAAAAAATGTTAGCACTATCAGCTGGCCAGTGATAGCTTCTTAAGAATGGGGCACACCTCTACCCATTAATGGGGCACACCTCTGCTTCCTTTATTTTGTTTATTTATTTAGCAATCTATATGGCTAAATGCATATGAAATATGCATTTCACCAATGCAATTTTGGGTGGGCAGGACCATTCATAGTTGCATTCATCATCATATAGACCTATCACACATTGTCCAGGACAATCTTAACTAGCCAGAGGGAGATCGGTTTAAAGCACTGAAACCTGTCTCACTTCCTCCCCTCACAATCATTTGAATTGTAATTGAATAGTAGTGTAGGAACACAATTAGAAGACATTTACCTTGCTACCAAATATTTATACCTAGATCTGATACAAACCAACAAAGGGATTCCCAAAGGCGTTTTTTTTAAAGAAGCAACTGGACTTCCTGGTTTTTCTTTGAAGACAATTTGATTTTCATCCAAGAAGCTTCTGAAGAGCTGAAGAAGTTTCTTGGATGAGAAGTGTAACGTCTTCAAAGAAAAACGAAGTCCAGTTGCCTCTTGAAAAAAACACCTTTGGGATAACCATGATCTGGATGATTGAGAATCTACATAGACATCCAACAAAGGGATTCTTAACCTGAAACCACCATAGCTAATTTTGTTTCAAATGTCCATCATGTTTTCAGTTCTCAGATGTCCAAAAACAATCTAAGATATTCTTTTATGATAGCAAGTGTTCTAGACTGCAACAAAACCCATTCTCACATAACATAAAATATGATTAAAAAGCTCAGTTCCTGGCAGTGCAGCTTTTTATTACAGGTATATTGATATGAAAATAAATGGAAAAAGAATGCAAGCAAACAAAACAGAGGATAGGAAAAACTCTCAAAGTTGTGAATATGTGTACATATCTAACCTATAGTGCTTTTTAAATATCCTTATTAAAATTTTATATTAAAAATAGAAATGTTTTAATGGTGGCACAGTGGTTAGAATACAGTATTGCAGGCTAATTCTACTGACTGCCAGCAGTTCGATTCTGACCGGCTCAAGGTTGACTCAGCTTTCCATCCTTCTGAGGTCAGTAAAATGAGGACCCTGATTGTTGGGAACAATATGCTGATTCTCTAAACCACTTGTTGTAAAGGGTTGTAAAGCACTATGAAGCGGTATGTAAGCCTAAATGCTATTGCTATTATTTACTATGGGTCACATAACATGGCCAGATCTGTCTTCTCCTGCCACTTTTTGTGTCACCTGTGCTTACTGGTTACATGCATGACTATTTGGTAGAAGATAGTCCTTTGCTGTCTGACATATAGTCCTACAATTTTTGAAGCAAGTGTTGGAGCAAAGTTCACAGTTCATAGGCCAAATGCAATTACACACACACGCACAGAGGGAGAGAATTTGTAAAGTAATGATTAGGGACAGAGAAGGGGGTTAGGATCACAAATAATATATACAGGTAGTCTTCAACTTGAGCCCAAAATTTCTGTTAAACAACAGAGCTTTCAAGTGAGCTTTGCCTCATTTTACAACCTTTCTTGTCACAGTTGTTAAGTGAATCACTGCAGTTATTAAGTTAGTAACATGCTTGTTAGGTGACTTTGACTTCCCCATTGACTTCACTTATCAGAAGGTTGCAAAATGGGATATCACATGACTCCAGGCCACTGCAACCTTCATAAATACACGCCAATTGCCAAGCATCTGAATTTTGATCCTCTCACCATGGGGATACCACAACAGTTGTAAGTGTGAAAATGGTCATAAATCATTTTTTTTCAGTGCCATTGCAACTTTGGTCACTAAACAAGTGGTTATTAAGCCGAGAACTATCTGCATTGGACTAGCAGGAAATCTGTGAGGGAACCACAGCTAAACCTCTAGCTAAAATGAGCTTCAACCGGTAGGGACAGTTAGGAGTTCTACTTTCTTTCCAAAATATACATGGTAGCCTCTTCTTTTCTTTAACCTTCAAAAAAACAAAAACAAAAGCAGAATAACAAAATAACAGAGTTGGAAGGGACCTTGGAGGTCTTCTAGTCCAACCCCCTGCTCAAGCAGGAAACCCTATGCCATTTCAGACAAGTGGTTGTCCAATCTCTTCTTAAAAACCTTCAGTGTTGGAACACCCACAACTTTGGAGGCAAGTCATTCCACTGATTAATTGCTCTCACTGTCAGGAAATTTCTCCTTATTTGTATATATAT
>JANHFM010007291.1:321235-337973 GCA_032468115.1 Grayia smithii
GCTAAAAATCAAATTAAAAGGTCAACCGTAGCCTGCCTGGTGGAAAAGCCACGTCTTCAGGTCGTGGCGGAAGGAGCAAAGGTCTGGGGCGGTCCGAAGTTCCATGGGTAAATTGTTCCACAGGGTTGGGGCTCCCACAGAGAAAGCTCTCCCCCTGGGTGCCGCCAGCCGACACTGTCTGGCTGTTAGGCACCCTGAGGAGGCCAACTCTGTGAGAGCACACCGGGCGCTGGGATGATGCCTGCGGCAGAAGGTGGTCTTGCAGATATCACCGCCAGATCAGTTCAAATCATGCTTTTCACTGGAACTCTTTATTCAGTCAGATGTTGACTCTTCAGCAAATTAACAAGAGGTGAGATGGTGAATAATGGCTTCACCTGTCAAACAGAATATTAGAAGGGAAACAGAATTAGGGTAGTTTGACAACACATTTGACAACTCTATCCTTTTTCGTTGTCAGATCTCTGACCAAAGGGTGTTTCTGGGTTCTACCACTTGGCCTCTATGGAAATCGCTTAACAGAATGCATTCTGGAGTAGGAAGATTAAAGGACAATCTAAAAAATTTGGGACGTCCCAGTAGAAAATATTCTGTGTGACTGACAATGGAAAAGAATTATTCATCTCATGTATGCAGCAATGCATATGATGTCCTTCAACACATACAGAGGAAGACCTTGTGCTGGCAAAAGAAAATGCTGTTGATACTGGGTAAATGTTATTTAGTTTTAATCCTACTTATTTTTCATACTTTTTACATGTGTTGTATTTTCATGACCTATTTTATATCTATCTTATTTGCTCAGTATTGAATGTTATATGTTTATAATCTGAAGTGCCTCTGACACAAGTTAAGGATTATCAGATCATCAGTTGCCTTCCATACACTGCATTACTGTAGGAGATGACCAGGCTGAGCCAGAGGGAGGGGTCAAGTGTGTCATCAATCTCGAGTCTCTTTGTGCTCACAAGAGATCTAAATCCAGCCTAACTTGAATTCCATTTATTCTTATCTATCACCAATTTACTTTGATCATTGGTAGTTCAGATTCTTGTAGAGAGCTTTAAGGTTAAGGTAGTAAAGGTTCCCCTCACACATATGGACTAGTCGTTCCTGACTCTAGGGAGTACTGCTCATCTCTGTTTCAAAGCTGAAGAGCCAGAGCTGTCCGAAGACATCTCTGTGGTCATGTGGCCGGCAGGACTAAATGCCAAAGGCGCACGGAATGCTGTTACCTTCCCACCAAAGGTGGTTCCTATTTTTCTGCTTGAATTTTTTACGTGCTTTCGGACCGTTAGGTTGGCAGAAGATGGGACAAGTAACGGGAGCTCACCCCATAATGCGGCACTAGGGATTCAAACGGCTGAACTGCCGACCTTTCGATCGACAAGCTCAGCATCTTAGCCACTGAGCCACCATGTCCCATTAGAGAGCTTTAGCATACAATAAACCTGTATTCGTTTGAACCATCTTGATTCTGGATTTCCTGCACTAGACGGGGGCAAGAGGTTAGGATGGGAAGTTGTGAAAACATCACAAAGGAGCAAATGCGTTTTGCTGAAGGAGGAGCCCATGCAGTGGAGAACCGAGGAACAGCATTTGAGAGTCTCTTACCCAAGTGAAGACCTTCCCCAATAGGTCATTCTCCAACTGTGTTGGGTCTGCAACTCATATGAGATTCTGGTCATTTTAGTTCTAATATGTCTCCTGGGAGACCCTGGATTAGAACAGGTTGACATAATTATTTTCTCTCCACTTCCACTGAGAGAAATGCTTCATTGATTAATTTGATTTTTTTTTTAAGTGCCTGCTTCCCTTCAAAGCAAAAGTTTTCCCAAGGCAGTTTACCACGGACTAATTCTAAAACCATAAAAACCTATGATACACATACGGTTATAATACAATAAAGCAATAGCTCAAATAAAAAAAGTTTCTGAATAGCGACAGGCTCCAAAACAACACAACCATGAATAACTGAATGTTGTCCAATTTTCTGGGTCAGTGCAACTTGTAATAGTAAACCACCCTCACAACTATGGCTTTGATTAAAATGTAGTTGGCTAATACATGGTTCGGTGTGTGATGGGAATGCATCCACCACGTCTCCCATCTGCCCTACGAATGCAGGTCAAAGGAGGGAAGAAGCCCTTCCAAAAGTTGGCATGATGAAAAAGCCAGAGGCTGCAATTTTCTAAAGAAATCCATACTCAAGCATCCTTCTTTCTCCCACCTGTGTTTTGCTCAACATCTGTTCTTCGGGTTTTTTTCGCATACACACACCTGCCTTTCCCTGCTAGCAGTCCAGCCGAGCATCGGTAACTCTGTACCTTCTCACTGATTCTTGTCTTCCCCCCACAGTGGCAATGAGTTGATCTAACCCTGTATGGAATTTTTGTGCAATACGAGCACTTCACATTAAACTGGGAGGAATAATAAAACCCTTCAAGCCCACTGCTCTCCACCTCCCCACTCCCATTGCTGCCATGCCATCTTCTTTCCCCCTTTTCTCTCCAGTGACACCCTCTCTGCAAACATGGGAGAGATTGCTCCTGCCCCACACATCCCCTGCCCCAGACCGTTGTAGGGAAGTGTTTTGTCTGCATGCAAACACAGCTCATTTCCTTACTGATAAGCAAGGAGAGGGCACAGTGGGCACACAAATGGTGACTGGGGGGGACAAATGCCTGAATATTGGGAAAAAGAAATAGGTAGGAGATAGGAGCTCTGCGTTTATAAGAAAAGGAGACAACACGGAGACACAGGCTATTCAGAAAAAGTCCCTGTCGGAGCTGCCCACTAAAAAAAACCTCCACGAGGCTCCTGGAGAGGCACGAAAAGCAGCCGGCCTCAGACGCTGAAGTCAGTCCTGTCTTTCAAAGGCTGCTTAGCATTCTGGCGATGCAGGAGCCCCCTGGGCTGAGCCCACTCAGATTGCACAGCACGTCCACACGGCCCTGGCAGCTGTAAGGCTCAACAAGGTAAAGAGAGAGTGATGGAGAGCAGAGCCATACATGCCTGTGCATACATAGAGGGCACAAGTGACCCACGCAGAGCACACTTCTGTAACTAGCTCATGCAGGCTCACACACAGGTTCCTTTCAGGCGTGGGAAAGGAGATGAGCCTGTCTTGGAAAGGCTGAAATCTCACTAATTGACCTGGTAATTTAAGCCCAGGGAGACCAAGGTTTGTTTGGCGCTAAATTGATTCCCTGCTGACCAATTAATCCCGTCGTTGTGCATCACTGGCCAAAGACTAAGTTGTCCTTTTCTCTGCCAATCAAAATAACATCCACACAAAAGCTGGGCCTGTCTAGGCATTCTGTGCTTATTTTGATTTTCACTCATTCCTTTGAGCCAGACAGTGGGATGGAGAAGGGCAGGACAGGTATCCCTCCCCTCCAATTCATTTGCAGGGCACCTTCCCCAATCACTTCATTCCAGCTTTATAGTTTCATTTACTTGGAACCACAGACAACAAAGGCAGGAGGTAGCAAATCTCAGCGTCTTGTGGCAGTTGGGAGGACTGATCAGACGACATCCCCTCTTATGTGCTGCCGGCAGATGGTGGTGGATCTTTTGGCCAGGAAAGGGGAAACGTTAAGTCAAGCATGTTTCACAAAGAAACCGAGGAAAGTAATGCAGACAACATCACCCCATAAATCTAGTTAACAGTAAGTTCATTTGGAATTAATTTTAATGGGGTCAGCCCTGCCGTAAGTTAAAGAAAGGCTATAACTTAAGAGAACAGATGTGGGCAGCAGCAGGAACCTTCATGACTCTCAGGACTGTTGAAGGCTGGAATTGTTTATTTATTATCTCCTGGGCTCTCCAGCCAATCTATTGCAGGGTTGGGCAGCCTGCGAGGAAGAAGGAGATCTCAGTTGAGAGGCTTCTGTTCATGGTCTCTTACTCTCTTTTTCTCCTCTTCTCTGGGGACTAAACTCCATCATTCAACAGTCAACTATGTCATCTAAATGGGGATGAGTGAGTCAAAGGAGAGTAACACTCTTGTCCAGCTGTCCAAACAGACAAAATCCTAGAGTAGCTCCAGAAAAAGAGAGCTTCTTTTCAGACTCCGTTTTTATTTCCATTTTACACTCCTTTTGCTCATTCACTTGGGGCGAGTGAACAAAGGCCAAAAATGGGGATGGGGAGAAAGGTAAGTTAGTTCCTCCTGGCTACTGTTTCCACTTAACAGAATGGACTTTTCTTCTCCCTTGTGGTAAAAGAACAACCACTAGGAAGTGGTACCCTTAAAGCTTCAGCCGTGATTACTATGAAGACATCAAAAACACAACTGGAACAATTGCAATTGTCAGAGCTGGTTCCGATGGGTTTATCCAAGAGTGGTAAAAAGCCACCTCTCTGGATGTTTTAAGCTCTATTTCTATACGGGACAGGAGGTTGAACAAGATTGCCTTTGTGGCTTTCAACTAAGATTCTATGGAAAATGCTATTTCCTTTAAAGGTTTCTCCTGTCCAGTCATGACCCACTCAAGGAGGTGGTGCCCATCTCTAATTCTCAGCTGAAGGACCTTGCGTTGTCTGAGAGATGCTTCCATCATCATGTGACCAGCATGAAAATACAAAATACCTTTCCCGCTGAAGGGGTACCTATTAATCTACTTGCATGTGGCATGCTTTTGAACTGCTAGATTGGCAGGAGCTAGGGCAAGTAATGGGAGGTCACCCTGTCGCATGGCACTTGGGTCTTGAAATTGGGATTTCCAGATGACAACTCACTGTCTTTATCGCTGAGCCCTCGCACCACCCCGCTATTTTCTTAATGACGTCAAAATAAGACACAACTCTGTTTGCTTCCACATGAAAAATGGAAGAAAGTGGGGTGCCATCTTGTACTCAAGGCTGCACATTATTTTAAGCAGGTCCTCTATTTTATATTTTGAGTCTGAATAAGATGTAATTGTTATTTGGTTTCTGTGAGAGTTCCCTGCTTTTAAATTTGACAACCAACGTTCTTTGAAAAGTCACCACAGCATGCTGCGCAGCCATCCACACCGTAAATCTAAAAGGACTTGTGTATCAATTATGTTCTCATCCGGTCCTTAAAAAGGGACTATGACAGCCAGTTCCATTGTAAAATAGGAGTTACGATAATTCATCAAGAATGTAAACTCTTTTTCCAGTGGTTTAAACAATGCCAAAGGATGTACCGGTATACAGAAGGCAGTACCTAATTAATCTTGGCTTAAAGTTAAGCAGGGTCAGACTTAGTTAATACATGGATAGAAAATGACCAGCAAATGCAGTTCCATAATTGAAGACTAGACCGAGAAATTGAAAAACTATTCCAAAAAGTGGCAGAAGCAATCATTTTCATATGATTGCCAAAAAAGTTAAAGGGACATGTTAAAGGAGAGCTTAGCTCATTTTATTTCATATATCCTCAACAGCTCACCAATGTAAAAATCTACTTTGTTCTCACACATTGTTTTGTGAATGGCCATTGTTAATAAGTAGTTACCACGGTCTGTAGCTTGCATTGATCTTTATCATCCTTGTCCCTCAAGCAGAAATGTTCTTTTAGTTCAGGATAATGCTTTATGTATCGGATGAAGTTGACTGTAATCCCCAAAGCTTATATGAAAATAAATTTGCTAGTGTTTTTAATGCCATGTTCCTATTTGATATTATGGCAAAAGACTTAACGTGGTTATCCCTCTGGAAACATTTGAACTACACAGTATTTATTTTGTTGTCAAAACATAATATCACAGCTCCATTTTACATAATGCTTAATAGAGTAATGGATTATTAATATTCAAATGAATAGAATTTTTTAAAAAGATAAACCCAAACCTTGTAACTATCTTTTAGAGGAGAAAAGACAAGATAGCAACAGAAAGGAAATGGAGAGGCATATAACTTTCTTACAGAATGGCTTATAAACACTATTTTGGTGATTGCATAACGCAGCTAACCAAGGGAGAATCCAGTAATTTTAGTTCAATATTCCAGTAATATTTTGGACAAATATTGCCCTTTCATAATTAACTGCTGATGGCATGTTTATGTTTGCATAACACACTTAAACTATCATTAAATCATATAGTGTGTCAGGCACACCCGCCATGTACAAAGTAAGTAATACTGAAGTCCAAAACATGCATGTTTAGAGATACACTATACGTACTGAAGTAAATATGTATAATATTGCAGGCAAAGTGAGTAGGTAAGTGGGGAGGGGAAATGGATGAATAGAATAAAATATTTTTAATTAGGGGTTTTGAAAATAATATAGGTGTAATCAAAAACTAGAAAATAAAGAGGAAAGGGGAGAAGAGGAAAGTTCAAGATAATATGCCAACTAGGGCAGCTAATATGAGATTGATTGTGATTATGTGCCATTAAGTCACTAATTAAGTTAGTGACCACATAGGTAGATTTTCTCCATGATGATCTGTTCCAACGTGGTCCTTCAAGTCTTCCAAAAGTGCACCCATCATGCCTGTAATGAGATGCTAGTCATCCTCTTCCACTCTTTCTTTCTACCTTTCCCAACTTTAAAGCCTTCTCTAGAGAAGTAGGTTTCACATAATGAAGGATAAACTTGGGAATGGACAGAAGAGTATCCTCTGATTAGCTGACATATGGCAAACATTGTGCAAGTCACTTTCAGATGAGAATAACCTAAAAATCAATACAATGAATGTTGAATTTTTACTCCAGCAACTGAGATAGACATTTTATGGCATGGTACCAGTCCATATGACATTGTAAGTATCTACTTTTGATTTTTATCATCGCTAATCTATGGGAGATAAGGGCTTATGACCTTTGGCATAGTCATTTCTTTATTTAGGCTTGTCAACTTTATGTTTAAATGTCAGTATTTGGACATTCACTGCAATGGATAATGTTAGAAACTTGTTGAATGTTAATACTTATGGGTACATTTCCAAAGGTTAACAACAAATGTTAGAAATGTTTGGAATGAAAGTGGTTTCTATACAAATTCATGCATGGCATGAAATATGCCATTTACTGCTAAGTGATGGAAATGAGTATCACAGGTCTGGAAAGGCAGGGTTTAATTGGCATGGTTGGAGCCACCATTGTGACTTTTTTTACCTGCTTGCTGCAGGCACGCCTGTCTGGAAGATTCTTTGTGGAGGTTTTATGATAACTGCCTGTTCATCATTCTCTGAAACTTACTATGGAGTTAGAGTAGAATTTCATCTTCATTATATTCATTAATAACATGTATTTTCTACCTACATATCATTGCATTTGCATGCAAGCAAGCTATTTCTATGCAATTCTACCCAATTTCATATTGAATACATTCACATTAACATCCACATAAAACTCATTGTTTTATGATCTTCCCCAATGCCATTCTGGAGGAGATGTTTGTGTGCTGGTGGACAGGGTTGACTTCAGATAGAAAGCTCCAAAAAAAAGTCAGTATACTCAAGAAATCATTGATATTGAAATCTAAGTCCAGAATTTATTTATATCTATATTATTATTTCAGTTTATTTATAAAGGCATTCCTTGACAAAGTGCCATTGTGTTCTATTGATAGGCTGTTTAATTTAATCACTGATTGGCGCTTTCTGATAGAAACCATTCATACAAATTTTTGCAACGTGGTATATATCAATTCTAAAGCAATTTATTCAGAGATATAAGCATGCAGTAAAAAAGAATCCCAAATAACCATCCATACAATTAATCAATAACAAGGCTCTTGTTTTAAACTTCAGATGACACCTTTCATCATTTCCAGCCATCCCAGTAATCAGGGTTGCAAGGACCACACTATCTGAGGTTGATGGGAGTTCAAACCCAAGCATCTTCACTTCCACCAAAGAAAGGTGTTCCCAGAATGTCACGTAGTCTAATTGACGAGTTGTAATGCTCTTTCTTCCTCTTTCTCTTTGGCTCCTTTAGAAAAAAAAACATGCTAAATGTGGAAGGGAAGACAAGGTCATTGCTTTAATAAATAAAAAGAAAAAAAAACCTTCTCTTTGGTTAGATGATAACAACCCAAGGAGCCTGGGAGGAGGAGGAGGAGGAGGAGGCAGGAGTAAAAAGGGTCAAAATGGCAAGATAAGTTTCATTTAACTGGATCGGTGAGCAGCAGAAGTGGGATGGGATGTGAGGCCAGGAGACAGAAAGAGAGAGCAATGAAGAATAGTGACGGGGAAGGATGACTTTCTGCATATGTGCTCTTTCAGCGCTCTAAAAAATATTTCTAGGAGAGGAGGCGATAGTGGCGTGAAGGGCAGGCAGCTCGCCGGATTCTCCTTCCCTGTTGTAGTTTTGCTTAACTCTATACTCATTGTATCAAAGAGCTAGCGGTGGGACAAGCCGTAAAGATGAATTATTGGCCCATGACAGGCAGAAATATAACATCATGGAAATGCTAATGACTCTGCGCTGCCTTTCTTTATGGCAAGTGTAATACAGACTTCAATCATAAAAACAATCTTCCAACATTTTAATGGGCTCCATCATGCGCACGCTTGTCCGTATATTTGAAAGATAAATCAAAGCCCCCAGTTGGAATGAATTTCCCGTCAAACTCTGCTACTCGTTGGAAATTGATTGGCTTTAAGTCTGGATAGTTTTCACAGGCAAGTCTGGAGAAAAAATAGGAGGGGGGGAAGAGGGGCTCTGATAATGGGGATGTATGGCTAGAAGGATGTTGTTAGGATGAGGTGCAAAAATCCCTGCTTTGGGGCCTGGAGAAGTTTCCATTTTTGGCCTTGGTTGCTATAGGAAACAGCAGCCTTTTTAGGAGTTGAACAGAATGGCACTGTCACAGTCAGACCCAGACTGATGCTTTCCGGTCAGAATGACCTTCTGGGATGGGTCCTAACACATTCAAAAGACACCAAGTTGAGAAAAGATTAGTTGTCTTGTTAATTCAACATGGAGGCTACATACTCTGCTTCTATTGCTAGTCTATTAGTTCCCCCGCCCCCCATCTCATCAGCCTGCCTTTTCTTTGAACATTGTGAACTATTGCAGCCCTTGACCAAACACCCAGGGAGAAATTCAACCTGGACATTTAAGGGCTATCCAATAGATTTTCTGTGTCAGGGAACAAAATAAAGGAAAGCTTGCTCTGATACAGGTTAGAAAATCTCTGTGCTACAATTGCTTGCATAACCCTCATGCTCAGCATACAAAAGTGAAAAAACGGAGTTCAAGTTCAGGTTAAAGGCAGATCATGGGTCTGAAAATGTTGGACATGATTACTTTATAAAAAGCAATAATAATTACCTTATACCTCTGTAGAGTAACAACCATCAAGATATAACCAGGCATGAGAAACTCCTAGCTAACCTAGTTATTTCTAGCCAGAATGGGAAAAATGTCAGGGATGACTAATCACAATATTCTTAGATGAAACTGATTTTCTAAATCTATTTCAATTGGGATTTAGGCTCAATTATGCTACAAAAACAGTCTCGGGCATCTTGCTGGATCATCTTTACTGAGAGGCAGGCAGGCAGGCAGAGAGAAAGTTCAAAGAACTCCTGTTGAATGTCCTGGAGCTCTTAGTAGCCTTCAATACTATCAACCTTAGTAGTCTTCTGGAGAGATTGTCCAAGTTAGGTGTGGGTAGAGCAGACAATGTGGATTTGCTTATGTTAAGATGACTATCTTCAAAAGTGGTTCTACAGAATTTCTGCTTCATTTCACAGTTTTTCCACTGTGGAATTCCATGAAGTTCCATGTTATCCACCGTTGAGCGTAGCATTTAATATGAAACCACTGAGTAAATGCATTTGTACATTTGAAATAAGATGTCATTATTATACTGATACCCAGCAATATTTTTATTTTTCACACAAAGATGGTGGAATTGCGAAATCAATGCTTGGCAATGGCATGGATTTGATAAAGGCCTACAAACTGAAATTCAGTCCACATGGGACAGAGGTGTTCCTGGTGGATGGTTTCTCAATCCAAGTTCAATTTATCTGGATGGGATTGACATATATCTTAAGGAACAAATTTGTAATTTGGGGATGCTTCCGGATTCATCTTGGACAGCAGAAGCACAAATAGCCTCTGTGGTGCAAAACACATTTTTACAAGCTCAGGTTGGTGTACCAAGTATAGTCCTAATTGAATAGAGATTGCCACACAATCAAAGTAGAATCTCAGCTTTGGAATCCTTTTCCAAAACAGGTTACATCTGGCATTATTTTTATCTTTCAGCGCTACTGATCATGGTGCAATTTTTAACCTTTTTATTGTTGCTTTTATTGATATTGTTTTGTTACTGTAAAGCATATTTTACATTTTGTAAAATATGTAATGTAGGCGTTTATGCATCCTTTTAATTGTTAGATTTTTTAGAAAGCACCCAGATTTAAAAAAAAAAAAGAATAGAAACAGTGCACCAACATTTTAACTAGAGAATTTTATGGAACATATAGCCTAAAAACATCCACAGACTTGTTTGGTTCATTTCTCTCAGTTAAACAATATTCCTGTCCCAATGAATGATTTTTAGGTTCCTTGTATATTCTGTATATAATACCTTCTTTTTTTCCAACACAAACACCTTGCCTACAATATCTTTATTTTACTTCAGATCTTTTATTCCTTGCTAGTTTCCCAAGAAATCTCACATATAGCAGTAGTTGGTTACCAGACTCAGCCATAGTTAATTTTTTTTTAATGTGCTTTCTGACCACTTACAACTCTTCTGCCTAGATGGGTGTCGTATTTGCTGTCAATTTAGACTCCCACTTACTCCCAATCCCTCTGAAGTCCAAAGTGGATTGACTTCACTGTGCTTTTTTTCAGGTCTGAGATGAAAATCCTCCCCATGGATCATTTGAGCCGATTGGAAGTTTAAAGGCCATAAACTATTCTACAGTCACTAAATCAATGCTCACACAAGTCGGTAGTCCAATTCAATAATCATAAGGTAGACTTTAGTTGTTTCTTGCCACATAGGCAGAACAATAAACATTTACTAGGCCTATGTGCACAATTCAAAAGAAGTGCTTTGGACTTCGTACAAGCAGTACACCTCTCTGTTCTTCAGTAAAGAAGCTTAACTCCTCCAGGCTTCTGCATAAGCCTGGGAAAAAAAGGAAGATGCTGTCATTTAAGAGGCATTATCGAATGGACCCTTTAAAGCATCATTCTCTTTAGGCTCATATATGTTGAATTACTATAATGAATAGCAGATAACTGCTGAACTTGTACCCACTCCCAAGAACCCCTGGATCACGTCTAAAACACAAGCCCTACCATTTACACTAACAATGTTCTAAACTGGGTATTTCAGTTGGTTTGCAATGTATATTAAAGGAACATCAGTCTGTATGCAACTTCCCAGCATCCCATATGAACAGCAAGCTGGATATTTTACCTCTCCAGTCTGCCTAACATTTTAGTCTTCATTTTATTCATCTTAATACCTGGGAATATAAAACAGAATCAACACAAGGACCATGTTTTTCAATTATGCCTTTCTTCCTCCAGGTTTTGTGTGGTGATATAAAAGAATCATGGTCTCCATATTCCTCCATATTCCTCTAGTCCTCTTTTTCCCACATCCAGCCATCTTCCATCCATCTCCAACCTTTGTACTTCAGTTTGTTAGTTTTCTAGGACTTTCTTCTGTATTTGACTTTTCATTTTTTAAAATGTGTGCGTGCTTGTGTGTATGTCAAGTCAGTGTTGACTCCTGAAGGTTGCCTAGATGAGTCCCCGCAGTTCTCTCGGCAAGGGTTTTTGTAATTGGTTTGCCATTGCCTACTTCTTAGCACTGAGGGAGCCTGGTTTAAAATGGAACTAGAACTCACACTCTCCTGCTTTCTAGCTCAAAGCTACACTCCACTACACTCTTGTTTGACTTCTCAAATAAAAGTCAAAGGATAAAAGTAATTGTTGAGGGAGATTGGTGGTTTAAAAATAAATAGGTAAGTAGGTAGGTAGGTAGGTAGGTAGATGGACAGACAGACAGACAGATAGCTAGATAGTGAAAATTATCTGTCATACAGGAATTCCATGTGTCATACATGTTTCTCTTTAGCCCATATTTTTCCTACAACAATCTGTGAAATAGATTGGGCTGAGAGAGTATGATGGCTCAAGTCAACTTGTGGCTCAAGGTGTCCAGAAGGCAGGTCTGTTAGTCCAACATCGTAACATTAAGCCGAAATGACTGTTTTTTTTACATGCTGGGGCGATTTCCATATTTTTTTCATCACATCCTCTGGGTAAGAGAGACTGGATGAAGCATTGCAAGTCATAATCCCTGATGCCTGGTAAAGCTTTTGATGCTATCTCCTGCTATGTCAGCAATTATCACCCAGCGCTTTGCAAATTAGTGATAATGGCAAAGTGCTTTCTACAACTTTAAAACTGTGGGAAAGATGTCAAGTGGGTACTGAAACAATCTATCCTTTAAAAGTCACTCTTAAAAACTTGTAGGAATACAGCACATGCACAAACTACAATCTCCTACAAGCTGTATTTTCACAAGACAACACGATAGATAGACCATAACCTATTAAAATTCAATCAATGAAGGATCATTGAAATTTAAAAAGAAAAACAAAACAAACCCTTAAATTGCCAAATTGGCTTTACACAGCCCATTCATTCCTTGTTTTAATCAATCAGTTGGAGTGGAAAAAATATTTGGGAGGAAAGGTCTTTTGAATCTGACTTGTACATAAAAGCAGCAAGACTCATGTTAGCAGCGGCTGTTATTATTATTACCGGACCTAATCATAGAAATTTGGACAGTCAGTTGGCCCAGATTGTAACAGCTGTCACTATGGTTAAAATCTGAAACCAGTTGCAGACCTCTGGACATGAGTTCAAAACATATTGTTGCTTGAAAAAGGGAATATGAGAAAATAATTTGATAATAATGTATAAATGTGATGAATTTGAGAAATAAATATTAAGATTAGGAGTCAGGGCGAATGGTAATATTGCTTAAATATTATACAAGAAGCAGGAGGAAAACAAAATAAAAAAGTAGAGAGAAAGAATATTACGGCAGAAATTTAAACATATAAATTGGGTTTGGGGAATACTTAGGTTATAAACTCGGTCAATACTCTGTTTAGAAAAAATACATTGTGTGTTTGTATGTGTGTTTGTTTGTTTTTTAAAAAAAACTTTTTACAAAAACAGCAACATATTGTTGCCAGGAACTAGGATTATTTTGGCAGCGGTTTGCTCTCCAAGCTTGTTTCAATTTAGTTTTTGAACGTTTCCTTACCAGATTAGGTAACACCATCAGCAGAATATTCTTGTCCTGTTCTCCGTGGTTTATGAATGTCTTGTGTGCCAGTGTTGGTCGCGTGATTGGTTGTTCATTTGGAGCTATATTTAAATTCTGAGCAGTTGATTGGTGCTCTTGTGGACTGGTTGTTCGAATGGTCCGGTTTCTTATATATTCATATGTTGGATCTGGAATCAATATGCTTGTTAATTGTAAACTGCTTAAACATGCTAAGCTTATTACCTACTTTGTTTTCTGTTTCATGGAAAGCAAATATCTTCTTTAAGTAGGGGGCTTTCTATTCCTTCCTTTTTTGATCCAAGCCCGTCATGAAACTATGACAGTCCTACCTACCTATTTCTCTTGGCCTGTATATCCATTTTAATTAAGAAAAATCACTTTTCATTTTTAAGTTTGCCACTCTAATCCATAATCTAGACATAAATTAGACACAAGAACAGTTTTTCCCGAATGCCATCACTCTGCTAAACAAGTAATTCCCTCAACATTGTCAAACTAGTTACTAAGTCTGCATTATTATTAATCTTCTCATCGTTCCTATCACCTATGTCCTTCCACTAATGACTGTATGACTGTAACTTTGTTGCTGGTATCTTTATGATTTATACTGACTGTTTCCTAAAATGATTTGATTGCTTATTTGTACCCTATGACTATCATTAAGTGTTGTACCTTATGATTCTTGACAAATGTATCTTTTCTTTTTATGTATACTGAGAGCATATGCACCGAAGACAAATTCCTTGTGTGTCCAATCACACCAGGCCAATAAAGAATTTTATGTCTATGCTGTGGAATAAAAATGAACTAGTCCTAAATGTAGAGGCCATTTTTGTCATGAGATCTGCAAAAATGCTGGGCTAGTTTGTTCATTTTTGGGAAGATGTTTTTCTAGGAATGGTGACCTGATGTTCATGCTGATGCTCATCTTCCAAATATTGATCTTAGGAGGGATGCAGGTCTCTAGAGATCCTCAATCATCCAGGTCATGATTGTCCAAAAGGTGCTTTTCAAATGGCAACTGGACTTTGTGACAGAAATTTTGGGCTCAGTTGCGGTCGTAAGTCAAGGACTATCTGTATTTAGAGCATTCTGGGGGACGAAAAACTGATGCACGGCCAGCAACTTTCACACCCTGAAGATTCTCTGCAAAAAATAATTGAATTGATACCCACATTTGGCCACAGGACCCTAAAATCACATTGAGTTGTTGTCGTGTTTAATGCACGTGCAATCATGTTTAGTGTACGCATGATATACAGCACAAAAATGCACATTGGGATATGAGCCATGGTGGCACAGTGGTTAGAATGCAGCATTGCAAGTTAACTCTGCTGACTGCCAGCAGTTCGATCCTGACCAGTTCAAGGTTGATTCAGCCTTCCAAAGTCAGTAAAATGAGGACCCAGATTGTTGGGGACAACGTATTGACTCTGTAAACTGTTTAAAGAGGGCTGTAAAAGCACTATGAGGTGGAATATAAGTCTAAGGACTATTGCTATATATACACAATATAAATGAAAGGAGTCTTATATAAAAGACCCCTATATAAAATGTGCAAACTCCCCATCATTTAAGCTCCCTTTCCAAAATGAAATTTTCAACTTCCAGATCCAAACAGCATCTGGGTTTTATTATCATTGTCAATAATTCCATTTGGCACAGGAAGGGAGCTAATTCTGCTCATGTACTAATGATTAATCAGACAAGCCTATTTACTAATGTATCAGAATGTGTTAGAAACATAAGCTAATGGGGGACAGATCATCAATTCAGGTATAAATGAACTATGAGGATATTGGATATCTATTGATTCATGTCAGAGAATGAAGAGGAAAATGTAATCAGCTTGTAAAAATCATTAGACTAAATGAAAATAGAATTTCAAATCCCACCCTTAATACATAATTTTTATCGACTTTTCTGCACGCCTAAATTGGTCGGACAGTTAAAAGAGTTAAAAGCAAAATATAGCAATATTTTGCTGGTTGTGGATATGTATATATAAAGTGGGAGCAAGCAAGGAACTTATCCAGTTGCCCTAATATTAAAAGAAACTCTTTTATCATCTTATGTACTTTCTTTTATGTACACTAAGAGCATATACACCAAGACAAATTCCTTGTGTGTCCAATCACATTTGGCCAATAAAGAATTTTATTCTATGCTTATATTGTAGAGTGTAATTAGTTACTAAGCACAGATACAGGTAGTGTTTGACTTTCAACCTTTTGTTTAATGACCATTCAAAATTAAAACAGCACTGAAAAAAGTGACTTATGGCTCAATTGTGGTCGTAAATCAAGGACTACCTTTTATTTGATCAAGGCAAATCCAGAGTCGAGAAATCAAGGATAAGAACATTTGTTGAAAACTGTATCCAGTCAACACTACATTTGGACAATACAGTCTAATTCTGCAGTTGTGAAATAATGTTACACAGCATCCTAGCATTGGGTGTATCCGATTGAACAGAAAAATATTCAGCCACCAGAATGCACAACCCAAACTGTACACAACCCAACCAGTGGTGGGCTGCTCCCGGTTCGTGCGATCCGGTAGAGGTGACGGTGTGACGTCACCGAACCGGTTCTCCACGGGCAGGAGCTGGGCCCACCCGCGTGCCTGTACTTATGGTTTCCTGCTCTGCGCAGAGTGGTTGTTTTGAGTTTTTTTCAAGCATAGTAGTAAATGCGCATGTGCGGAGTGTGTGTTTGGCATGCGTGCGAGCGAAACAAGCACGCGCGCCGATCACGCGCAAAGCGCGTGCATGAAGAGAACCGGTAGTAAAAGTAAGTAGAACCCACCCCTGAACCCAACCCATAACCCAAGAGCATGTGAAGATCTAGTAATGCTTTACAAAGCCATAGTAAGACCACTCTTGAAATACTGCATCCAGTTCTGATGACCATAATGAAAGAAAGTTGTTGAGACTTTGGAAAAGAGTGCAGAGAAGAGCGACAAGAATGATTAGAGGGCTGGAGGATAAAACATATGAGGAACGGTTGCAGGAATTGAGTATGTCTGGTCTAATGAAAAGGATTAGGGAAGACACAATAGCCGTGTTCCAATATTTGAGGGTCTCCTACAAAACTGAGGGCATTAGCCTAATCTCCAAAGCACGAAAAGGCAAGATAAGGAACAATGGATGGAAATTACCCAAGAAAAGAAGCAACCTAGATTGTCTGACAGTGAGAACAATCAACCAATGGAACAAACTTGCCTTCAGTAATTGTGGATGCTCCATGCTTTCAAAAAGAAACAGGACAACCATTTATCTGCAATAGTATTGCATCTCTTGCTTGAACAGAAGGTTGGACTAGAAGACCTACAACAGTGGTCCTCAACCTTCCTAATGCCGCGACCCTTTAATACAGCTCCTCATGTTGTGGTGACCCCCCCCCCAACCATAAAATTATTTTCGTTGCTACTTCATAACTGTCATTTTGCTACTCTACACGTGTGACTGGTCCGCAT
>JANHFM010007292.1:29997-41839 GCA_032468115.1 Grayia smithii
ATTACAGTTATGAAGTAGCAACAAAAATAATTTTATGGTTGGGTCACCACAACATGAGGAACTGTATTAAAGGGTCGTGGCATTAGGAAGGTTGAGAACCACTGGTTTAGAGGAACATGTGAAATCATGACTAATACAACAAGCAAGTATCTCCATTGTCTGCAACTAAGGAAAGCCTAAAAAGAGCAAGCAGATAACTGAGCAGAAAAGTTCTCATTTGTATTATTGAAAAGAAGGTAATCCATAAGCAAAGATGATCACATTCTCCAAGAATATCATTAAGATAAACTTACTTGTTCTCCATTTCTTCACCTCTGAAATCTAAAAAATAAAAGATAACCCATTAAATCTCATGAAAAACAACAGTGTAATTAATTTGCATTACCAGTCCAACAACCCTGTATTTATATTAGCAGTTCACTCCATGAACAATTAGTAGTGATGACAGTAAGAAACATTTTTAATTAAAAGGACAAAGAGTTTACCATCCAGGCAGAAAAAGATTCCCCCAGTGGTTAGCTTTTAGCATTTTTGTTCTTATTTTACTTCATAAAGATACTCCTGGTCTGTTGCTTCACTGAATATTTTTGGTTTGCTCTTTCTCACATTTTTTCCTTTGCTATCCAATCTTACTTATATGTGTTCTCACTTGTTAACCTATTTCACTTTTTTGTGTGTGTTCTTCTCTCCTGCCAAATCTCCAAAGCATCCCTCTGCCTTTGCAAAGCTTGGCCAGTTCCCAGAACAAAGTAGGCCGTTACATGATCATGTCTTCTTAGGCTTGTAATTTCATCAAGGTCAGGTGCGGTCACATAGTTAAGCATGAAATGAAGGCTGAACATACAGCTACATTAAAAGTGACCCTTCACACACTTGAGGATTCTCTGAATGACTGTGCTTACTTTTAAAGTAAATCATAGCTTCAGGCCAAAGGGGAGGGGGCAGAATTTGTTCCCAATTCAGGCTGATGACAATTCTCATTTGCATCAATGGTATAGTTCTTGTTACTACAAATATCAGAAGTAGTTTAATATCTCCTTGCCTCTATCCTCATCTGAAAGCATTTTTTTAAAAAAAGTTGCTAATATTTTTTTTTTTTACAAAATATTCAGTATTCAGTCTTCTAAAGTTAATCAAGGAAGTAAATGTCAGAATGCAGTGTGCTCCAAAGAGAAAGAAGTGTTCTGTAGATAAGGCTAGGGGTGGAGGAGGAAAATACACCTGCAAGGACAAGGTGATCTTTCCACCAAAAAATAAAAAATAAAAATTGTAAGTTACAGCCAGTGTACTACAAAAATAACCTTAATGTAAAAATAAGAATCACCAAGTCAGATATAAGTAAGCAAATATTAATTATAAATTATAATATATGCATCTTAAAACATTTACTGAACAGTATCCATTGAGCATCACACTACTAAAAATGTCCACATTTTCAAATGCTTGGAAGGATGAACAAGGCAAAGCATTTCTTTGAAAAATATATTATGTGTTACAGCAATCTCAGGGAGAAGGGATGGTGTATGTGTCCTTTGGTTTCCTGCCTTCAGTTCTCTCTCTCGTTTTTGCATTCAGCTACAGCACAAATGTGTATAGTCAAGGCTATGGTTTTCCCAATTGCAAGGTATGGCTGTGAAAGTTGGACCATAAGGAAGGCTGAGCGCCAAAGAATTGAGGCCTATGGTGCTGGAGAAGACTTCTGTGAGCCCCTTGTACAGCAAGGTGATCAAACCGGTCAGTCCTAGAGGAAATCAACCTTGACTAATCTTTAGAAGGCCAGATCCTGAAGATGAAACTCAAATACTTTGTGAGACCTAATGAGAAGGAAGGACTCACTAGAGAGCCTAATGCTAGGAAAAACTGAGGGCAAAAGAAGAAAGGGACAACAGAGAATGATGTGGCTGGATGGAATCACTGAAGCAGTCGGCATGAGCTTAAATTGACTCTAAGTGATGGTAGAGAACAGGAAGACTTGGAGGAACATTGTCCAAGTGGTTGTGGATGCGTCGGACATGACTTTGCAACTAACAACAACAACAGCACAAATGCATCGAGCAAGTTGAACCAGATACCACTAAGATTGGTTAAAAAGAAATCACTGTTGAAATTAAGAAAAAAGTCCTTAACAATCCAATTGGTCTGATGCCACATATAGGCAATTTATGGAATTAGTTCAGCTAAGTGTAGTGTAGGATATATTGCTAGAGTAGATTTTTCATCATTAAGCGGTTCAGTGGGGACTACCTTAACTGGGGATTTTCATGACATTGTAGGCCAGGAAGAAATACAAAAATCTCTCTAATACACTTTTTGCATCCTGCATCCTGCATCCTCATTCATATATTTCAAAATAAAGCTTCTGGGATGGCTTTTGGCACAGGAAAAGTAAGCCACAAAGAATTATATACAATAAACGCATTAACAGTCAAGATGCCTACACATTTCAATTTGCAGTTAAGGAATCTACTATCCCTATTCTAGTATAGATAAGATTTCTATCTAAAAACATGATGTCAAAATTTCATTAAAGCAAAAAGCTTTTGGTACAATCTTGAACAAACTGTTACAATTCAGCTTCATCTTTCATTTGTTGAGGAATAGTATTTGACTCACATTCATGGATGAAAAATAACTGTGCACATCACTAAATTGCAAAAGGGTGAAGCTTGTTAGTAGTCATTCCTAAAAAGAAACTGTGGCTTGGGGGTGAGGGAAGGTTGGGAAGCTCAGTCCCATCTCTATATGGGACAACAGGGGTTGCAGCAGGGGTGAAATCCAGCCAGTTCTGATGGTTCTGTAGAACCGGTAACGGAAATTTTGAGTAGTTCGGAGAACGGGCAAATACCACCTCTGGCTGGCCCAAGAGTGGGGTGGGAATGGAGATTTTGCAGTATACTTCCCCTGGAGTGGGGTGGGAATGGAGATTTTGCAGTATCCTTCCCCTGCCATACCCACCAAGCCACGCCCACCAAGCCATGCCCACAGAACCGGTAGTAAAAAAAAATGGATTTCACCAGTGGGTTACAGGTCTATTTGCATATATGTTTAGGGTTGAAATCAGCTGCAATGAAAATAGATTGGTAAACTCCAATCCTGTTTTAAAAAGCAAACATTTTGAGTCATTCAAGTTTATGTCGTCTCATTAAAAAGTCAAGGCATGCCAGAGAATACAGAAATTTGCTCTGCCCACAAACTGTTACCTTGTCAGCTGCCATAAAACTAGGAAAATATGAAGGCAATGACGATCACAATGCAGTTGGCCTCCATTGACGTACTTGGATTTTAAGAGCCTTTTTCATTGAAAGGCGTTTTCCCAAAGCAAAAGTAACACATTTTGCATTTCTATTATCCATTAAAAAACAGCAAGACTGGCGGCAGCTGCTGCAGCAGCACTAATAGCACGATATCCCCGTTGCTAACCTCTTGCTACCCTCGAACACACGAGTTACTGAGCTTAAAGAAGGCTCTTGGAAGGGTACGCGCTTCCAGCCCTCTGGGGTGGGCGTGTTGTGTCGGTGCAGTACACTGTGGCTCCCTTGGGGGGAAAAAAGAGGTAGGCGGCGAGCAGAACATAACAGGTTAGTTAAAAGAGGGGAGGAGAAAGCAGCGCGGTAGCCCGACCAGGCCTGGAGGGGGCGGTGCCGACGCCGAGCGCACTTAGCTGCTGTCTGGCCGCCGGCTTAGTAGGCAAGTAGTTGCGCTCCGATACAGCGCGTTTTCTTGTCCGGCCGTCCGATGCTAATGCTGCGGGCTTCGCAGTCGGGCCCCGGTGCCGGAGCAGTCACGCCTCAGCCCGATAGAATGGACCAGACTAGCTGCACCAAGGATGAAGATACTGACCAGGCTGAGGGTCCTCGGACCCTCGGAGTCCCTGGTCGCCGTGCATCAGCCTACAAAATCAGCCGTCGAAGTTCGTCCGAGCTTGGATTAAGGAGCTACGACAGCGAAGATAGTGCCCCCGTTGTAGCCGCAGGTCCCGACCCCATGGATTTGGAGGGGATGGAACCGCTCGCTACAGCTTTAGAGAGTCCTAGGTCTCGAGGTCTCCTCGAGGGATCCACAGGGAGCGAGAGTTCTCCCGAAACCATCTCGTCACTCCCTCTGCTGTCTTCCGCGGAGAGCCGCCAAGATCGCGAACACTGGGAACAAGAGGAGAACGAAGAAGCTGAGACCCGGGCCGTGGCCACGTCCCCGGACGGTCGCTTTCTGAAGTTTGACATCGAGATTGGCCGCGGCTCCTTCAAGACTGTTTACAAAGGGCTAGACACGGAGACCACTGTCGAAGTGGCTTGGTGCGAGCTGCAGGTTGGTAAAGTGGGCGTCCCACGTTTCCTAGCAAGTAGGGCTCCTGAGGACCCTAAATAGATGAAAGACTAAGTTCGAAGTGCGGCAGGCTGAATCCCCTGGAAATATAGTTGTCTGCGACAGAGTAGTTTGGTTTGGGAAGATAGTTTGGACACGTGGAAAATATTTATGGTTAGGAGGATAGTGAAGAGAGAGAAAGGGAGTGCCTTTTGACTTTGGGGAGAGTTTGAAATGGGAGGAGGGTTATGCTAAATCCTTTTTTCTTGGTAAAGATAGATATACTGTAGCTCCGCAGGGAGCAAACAACAATTCAAATGACAGTCATTTTACTGGATTGTGGTTTGGTCAAAGTTTGAAGCATTTACATCCTTGTTTTCTCCATAAAGTATTTGCACATGGTGTATTTGAGTATTACACCTAACACATACATTTTCCTGTCACTTCTAAAATCTTGTGTTTCTGGTTCTTCAGTTTATATTGTTACTAGGTTTTTCCCTAGTTTGGAGGCAGATTCATTCAATATTTCTCCCATTTTCAAGGGAAAAGGACATTGAAAATATAGTTGTATATTTATAGGTTATAGTTATAGGTGCTTAGATGTAGTGTAAAATGAATCTTTAGGCCAGTCTAGAAAATTTTAAACCAAGCCTGAGTCAAAATGAAATACTTTCATCAGAAAGTTAGCAATGCTGCCTCTGACAAATTATCTTCTAGAGGAGTGTTTGGAGAATTAGAGAAGATGAGTAGATGGTCCATGTGGTAAGCAGAGAAAATGTTCTGAAACCAAAATGGGATAAATGAGAGCTAGTTACAGTTGAGCCAAGAAGAGGCAGAAATGGAGTGCGGGTGGCATTGTCTTGAAGACAATAAGTGGGCCTCCTTTTGCTTAGATCTCAATAAGGAGGGACGACCCTACTTCACATCTCAAAGTTATTCGTTGAACTTCCTTACCTATCCTTGAAAAACATCAGAGAGCATTCTCCTGCGCTACTATGGTATAGTTACTACTACATTATTTTTGTGATTGCCTCAGCCACTTTTGCTGGTTTGTAGATGTTTCAAAATAATCTAAGACTATTCTGGAAGTCTTATTTTACATATATCATTATTACTTTATGTGTTCAGTCATTCATTTTTATACAGTTGTTTCTCCCAAAGCAATGCAGTAGTGCAATTAAAAAGAACACAATAGAATTGCCAATCCTAAATGTTAGCTAAGATATACAAAATTTTAAAAAATTCTCCTTTTTACAAAAACTTACTGGAAAAATTGTTATCCTGAAAATGCTGATGCATAAAAGTATAGAGATGTAGTTTTTATAGGTGATATTTTAATTATACTGTTTGTAATTAGCTGACCTTCGGACATAATTACTTCAAACAGCTCCCAGAATTCCTACACACTCGTGATGCTGGATTTGATGGGAGTTGTAATGCAAACAACCTGGAAAGTATTAAGTCTTTTTTTCTTTTAGAGATAAATGACCTATGATGAGCTATCTTTGCCATACTTTTCCTCCAGATATGAGAAACAGGCAGAGCAGTGGCATAGTCAGAATTAATAGGAACCATAACTTGTGTCCAGTTGGAGAAATGTGTACTTGGAAGTTTAACTCAAAGACTTCTGTCTTCAATCTCAAATTCAAGATTTCTTTCTCTATAATCAGGGAATGATCTTCTGTCTGGACTCATGCAGTCACATTTGTTTAGAACTTAGCCATGTTATCCACCCAGGTTCCAAGACTGATGGACACAAACTGACCTTTCTTTGAGTATTACTTCCAGTAACTCCTGCAGAATGAATTGAAGTAAAATTGGCAAAATTGCCTTTTCCCATGGATTGAAAGGTGCAATTGCCCCTGCTTTTTCATCCCATCAAGATTAGTTTCTAGTTTCCAGGACATAGCACGATAGGGTCAGGGAAAGTGCTAGACTGGCAGCTATTTTCTTTCCTTTGTTGCCAGAGGGATTAATTCATCAGAGTTCAATGTGACTTGCTTGGCAAGTCATGTGCCATAAAGGTATGGAAGTATATTCCCATAAGTATCTGGAACTAAATGTTTATGTGTTCATTTATGACTGGGACATATATGAGAATAGAAGTAATTTGTGTGTTCTAAGAATAGTAAAAGGAATCCTTTAGGTTGTAGAAAAAATAGTTAAATGTGATATTTTTTCTGAGAGTAGATAGTAGAAGGTCTTAGAAATAGAGAAGGCCAAAGTTCTTACTTTTCCAGGTAGTAAACCAATTTTTTAAAGGAATTTGCCTAATCTTGGTTACCTTAGTTTAAAACAACATTTGCTTGATTAAGTGTTTGTGGAAAGCTTCTGTAATTCAGTACTATAAGTAATATAAACAGATTTTTTAAAAATACAATTTCTATATCTTATTTATGAGGTCCATTTATAGGAGTTCAGCTAAATAGTGTTTTCTAAAGTCAGATAATTGTTTAAAACAGATATAGCCTCTAATTTGAGTAGTAAACTCCAGTAGCAAATCCCAATTAAGTTACTACAACTTCCATCATCTACAGCTGGTGGTAGTTATGCTAAATGGCAGCAGCTGTAGTCAATCAAGTCTAGACTGCAACCAGGATAAGAAAGATTGATGTAGCTAATTGGATAACTGCAACTAAAAAAAAAAAGTACAAATGTGAAGCTCAGCCTTGAGTTCTCTCCTTTTCTTTTCTGCTGCTTTCTGACTTCTTAGAAAACGTTCTTCCAGCTCCAAAATTCTTGCTTGCCCAATTCTTGGCAAGCAAATGTAACTTTCACAGAGAAACTTCACAGTATCTTCTCAGTTCTATCCATCATCTCAGTTTTCTTTTCTTTTCTTTTTCTTCTGCCATATGTAATGATTCCTTAAATTCCTGTCGCTTAGCTCAAGCACTTTGGGCATTTTTTTCATTTTCTTTTTATTCTCTAAAATTCATTCTTGCTGCACTGCTCAGTATTCATTTTTTTCTTTTTGCTTAAGAACATTTCACTATTCTTGCTTTCCAAAGGAACAGAGCCTTTCCTCTTTCTTCTTTCTATGACTTTTTTTCTTCTCTTTAAAAAATAAGCTCAATATTTATTTGTATGCTTCTTCTCTCGTTGTGTTCTGAAGTGGGTTAAATATTTTTATTCCCCAAAAGTTCATAAAGGGCATTAATGTTTTGATGATGTGAACCAGAATCCCTATAAATAGCTCTTGGCATAAGGACCCTTTATCAGGATTGTCCACTTTTAAGTTTCTGGAAAATTATATTGTATCCAGGAATTTTATTTTAGTATTTAATCCTGGACTCCACTATTGTGGAATCAGATATGGAATATCAGAGAGAAAGATCACTGCTCTACCCTTAGGTAGAGAAAGTAGGAAATAACAACCAATGGGCCAAAGTTTAATGAGTGAATCTGTCCTAATGCATACTAGCATGGTGAGATTTTTTTTGGGGGGGGGGGGATGAAAACCTCAATGTTCCTAAATTATTTGCCTGAGGACAAGAGGAAATTGGATAAGATATATCAGAATGAAACATGTAGTCATACAAAACATTAATATGACCAGTCACACGGCAGTTTTTTGTCACTAGGCTATGGCTAAACCTATTATTCTAAGAAGGCATGGGTTGCTTAGCTTAGATCACTGGATTTAACTAAGAAGACTGGGTTACGTACGGAGGACTTGCCTTTGAATATTAACTTGCATTTCTTTGATCTCAATGGGGATCTATATTTGCTACTAACCCATGTTGAAGCAATATTTGCTCACTTTCCTTAGGACTAAGCAAGGGTCATCATGGACAAATGAGTTTTAATGATTGCAGATATAACTATCAAATATAGACCATGACTATCTCCCCTTGAAAGGCATTTTCCAGTTATCCCCACTTTACCTGCTCTGAAGAAGGAAATGTATATTTTGCAGGAGATAAATCTATCTTAGTTGAGTTCAACTCTCGGTCATTTCTTCTTTTGGTACTTTACTGTTGTTGCTGAATGAAGATTGCTGTAATTCACAATCTCAACATTTTAATTTTGCTCATGTAGTAATTTCTCCTAAATGGAATTTTTGTCTACAATCTCTTAAATCTACAAAGAAGACTGGTTTGAATACATGAAAAAAGAATGTTTATTTCTATAAGGCAGTGTCATGCAAACACACATATGCAAACACACATATGTATTCTTTTATTCACCAAGTACATGGCAATAATTGCTTCTTTTTGGAATTACGTTTTCTTTTATACATGATTGGTTGATCATAGCTCCTTCTAAAATGAGACTTCTGCATTGTTTCAGTACAACTCTTTTAGATAATTCAGCCTTTGTGGAAATTTTATCAAATCTCATATCAAATTGATCAAAAATGTCCAATTTATTAGAGCAATGATGGGTTTTAGACATGTTATATTCTAGCAAATGTGCTTGCAACTATTGTTGAAGCAATTTCTTGGTTGTCATTTCTATGGAAATATTAGAAGTTTCTGGAATCTGAAGGCAGCCACTTCAATATGCTTATTAAAACATTATTTGAGGATTCACTACAATATTTGTCTCCATGTAACACGACAGCTCAACCATGCCATACACACCTCCTATTATTATTATCTCTGTCTTTCTATAGAGACAAGATTTAACCCAATGTTACCTATCTGTATAATCTTGTTTTTGAAATTCTTTTTAGTATATTTTTTAAATCATTAGCATGAATAAGATTGATTATTATTTATTACAATCTGTTGTATATGAGGCTACTTCTGAAAATCAACTAGAAGCTACTGTTGGTATTGAATGCAGCAGTCTGAATTGCTGATAGATATTTATTAACTACCAAGAACATATTATACCCAAAATCTTTAGTTGCCTATAAATTTATCTGTGCAGTTCTAAATGCTGATTTTGATCTATAAAGCTTATAAGACTCTGTAACAAAAATACCTTATAGACTACTTCCTCCAAACAGAACCAATTCATCCAGCATGTGTAACACAGGAAAAGCTCCTGGTAATCTCATCTTTAAGGAAAACAAGAGCATCATGGCAAGGAGATTGTACATTTCAGTTGTAGTACCAACAGCATGGAAACATTTTCCTGTAAATTGTTTGTTTGTTTGTTTGTTTGTTTGTTTGTCAAACTTAGGCCCATCTCACTATCCAAGTGACTCTGAGTGGTTTACAGATTAGTTGCCATATTCATGGCCTTCTAGAAAATAATGAAGACTGAATTATTCTGGAAAGAGTTTCAGATTTGAATTTCATTTATTTTATGTTAGTAAATGATGGGGTATGCTCTATTGCTATAAGAATATTGCATTCTAATATATTAATTCATTATCGAGAGTCTGTTTAATGTAACATTTAAGGCATCAGGCTGGAAACTAGGAGACTCTGAGTTCTAATCCTGCCTTAAGCACAAAGCCAGCTAGCTGATCTTGGGCAGGGCCATTTCCTCTCGTTCAGCATAAGGAAGCAGACAATGGCACCACTTCTGAAAATCTTGCCAACAAAACAGTAGAGACTAGTCGAGACAGTCACTAAGAGCAACACTGGCTCAAAGGCACCAAAAAAACCCTAGTATGATAAGGCTTAGGATATTATCATTGTTTTTGTAATGTTCATATTTCTCCCCGACTCCTCCTTGGACGTTGTAATATATACATTTTGTGTGGATGTTAATTTGTATTTACTATATTGTGTGCTGTGTTTTAACTGTTATTCACTACCCAGAATCATGATATATAAATAGTCATACAAATTGAAACAAACAAATATTTATATGTACTGTAAAGACAGCTATTGTCTTTAAAGACAACCTGCTATGTCATAATGAAATTGGCAGCATACAAATCTGTTAAATAAAAATAACTATGTGGTTCAGTGAGCCTTAGCAGCTTTTTTAAATCTTAAGTCACAGTTTGGCAGTAAAAATGTATAGAAAATGATTGTATCATATAATTTTTAAATGATACAATTAACAGCAAGTGTCACAATGTCATTAACATTAAGAGAGAGTGCAAGGGCCATTAGGAGATATGAATCTGTTTCATGCAAACTGAATCTGTGCATATAGAAATTTGTAACATCTAGAAATCTAACTCATTTATTGTGGTACATTAACACCCATGTACTTGATTGAGTCCTTAAAGCATATAATTACATTTACTATAAGTTAAGCAATTCCAGTCCATTTGATATTTTTTAATTGAAGAATTATCATTTTAATTCATCAAAATGAAACCTTCCAGGCCCAGGTTCTGAATCTTGCTAATTATTATGTATACTTATGTTAGCTTATTGTTTTTATCTGAAAGGAAAAAGATTTTTGCGGGGAAATAATAAATCTTGGAAATGGAGAAGTTGTCATGGATTGTTTGAGAATCTGGTAATGGAAGGGAATGATTTTTCTCTTCTATGTCTACTTTGCCTTTTTATTGTAGTTTATCTTACATTCAGGATTATAATCTTTTGGGGAAATGTGCAGTTCTTTTGGCATAGCTATTGATTTATTTTTCCTCAGTAGTTAGCAAAAAGCTAGGTGATGATGTTAATTCATTAGAAGCAAATAAAAGAGCTTGTGATGATGTGACTGATATCCAATGAGTGAAGATACCTTAAATATTTGAAATTCTAGAATCCACTTATTGTTTCTCCTTAATAATTCTCTGCTTTTGGCTGTTCTTCCTTTCTGTCAAGTAAAAAAATGTATTTAGACCATGAATTCCAATCCTTGTTACATCAAGAAAAGTGAATAATATTGTTCTTTGCCCTCTATAAGTCCAATTTGGAGTTTTTAAAACTCAGGCAGGTTTGTATCACCTTATTTAGGATTGCCATATTATCAGCTTTGTTTCACATCTTGGAACTCATTGCTGTCTAGGTCTATCTCACTTTCCTGCTACACAGAGTCATAGTCACAGCTGAAAATAAGATGAATATCCTTGAAATCATTAGAGTAGCAGATAGTGCTGTAGTTAGGTACAGAAAAGAACCCCTTAAGTGGTTAGCTTTTCTTCATGCCTGAAACTAGGTAGATCTTGATTATTTCTCCCACATTCTGTTCTTACTGATCTAGCCCTATTGGATATCCATGGCAAGGGCTTTGATAATTGTACTGGGCCGGGAAAACACAAATCTTTATTAACTACAGTATGAAGAAGTGGTATTATAGGTATTAAATTTATTTCTTGGAATCTGCATCCTGTGGTATTCCTTGCCATCCTATTTAGTACATTTACAGTTTGACCTCAAAATAAAGGGAATGCTTTTCAGCAGTAAGAAAGCGGTTTTCTTGGGTTGCAATTAGGATGTTGGCTGGGTCTTGCCTCAAAGAGACATACAGGTGAAACTTGAAAAATTAGAATATCGTGCAAAAGTTCATTTATTTCAGTAATGCAACATAAATGGTAAAACTAATATATGAGATAGACTCATTACATGCAAAGCGAGATAGTTCAAGCCTTGATTTGTCATAACTGTGATGATTATGGCTTACAGCTCATGAAAACCCCAAATTCACAATCTCAGAAAATTAGAATATTACATGAAATCAA
>JANHFM010007293.1:11320-21562 GCA_032468115.1 Grayia smithii
TATTTGTGAGCCGCCCCGAGTCCTTCGGGAGAAGGGCGGCATATAAATGCAAATAATAAATAAATAAATAAATAATAAACACCCAGCTTGACCCAGCAGTCTCAATCTCTTTAACTGTGTTTATATGATAAAGTTGAAAGGATCCAAAGACACCTTCTGCAATATGGGTCAGTTCTGTATGTCTTCACTCTCTTAATTCACCAAGCCAACAAAAGAGGAGAGGGGAAGAAATTGGGCAAAGAGAAAGTGCAGCTAAGCACATTACTCTAGAATATATATTTGCTATCACTGAAGCCAAGTCACCCACTGATTACAACCTAGTCTTGACCTTGGTAAAAAACATGTTCTTTACCCAAATATGGTAAGCAGGCAGGAAAATGTATTAGGATTAAAGCAGCAACTGCTTACAAGGAAAAAAAAATGCAAACTACTGCCAAAAGGAGACTTTAAGGCAAAAATTACAAAAGTATGATAATTAAAAAAAACAGATAAACACAAGCACATTAGGAAAATAATAAGATGGTGGATCAAGAAGGACTATTACTATCACTGAGAGGGCAAAGAAGACAATAAAAATTGACTTCTTAACTGGAACAGAGCAGAGTGAAATCAGATAATATTTTTTACAAGATTTTGCTTGGAAGAACTGGAGAAAAAAATGCCTCACGTCCCTATTAGACCTCTGAGTGTTTTCAAAATCTACTTTGCAAGAAGGCTACATTTTATAATTTTACTTGAACACAATGATTAACAAAATATTGAAAATAATAAACAGCTTGAGATAAGTAACACTGACTATACAAGTATAATAATTATTCCAGAACAAATTTCAGTGTACAGGTAGTCCTCAATTTACCTGTAAATTGAGCCCACAATTTGTTGCTAAGTGAAACATTTGTTAAGTGAATTTTGCCCCATTTTATGATTTTTCTTGCCACAGTTGTTAAATGAATCACTGAAGCTATTTAAGTTTGTAACACAGTTATTAAGTGAATCTGGTTTTCCCATTGACTTTGCTTATCAGAAGGTCCCAGAAGCTGAACACATGAGCCCAAGGAATTGCAAATATGAATCAATTACCTAGCATCTGAATTTTAATCACTTGACCACAAGGATGCTGCAATGGTAGTTAAGTGTGAAAAATGGTCATACGTCACTATTTTCAGTGCTGTTGTAACTTCAAATGGTCACTAAATGAACTGTTTTAATTCAAGGACTACCTATACATGTTCCAGAATGGAAAACAGGTAGAAGCCTACTTGCAATGGAGTCCATTACCTAGCATCTTGGGTAGCCACTTGCAAAACCTCCAATTTGCTTCTGCATGCAAATAAATTTCTGGTTGACAATCATCATAGGATTTCTGCATAGAGTACAATATCATTTACAATGTTCATTCCCTATTATTTATGTATCTCAGCCACATTTTTGTGGTGGCAGCTCAGCCAGATGAAGAAGGATATCAGTTCAGTTTCCATCTATATGCAGTTCTTGCATTAGACTAGGTTGATAATAACACATCAACAAATTTTGTTGAAAGATACCCAGTTAATTTTCCCGATTCTTCAACATTCTACCTTGGCAGCAACTCCAATTATAATTACCATTTTAATATTTCTTAAGATGTCATTAGGTATGTTTCCGTTGCTGTTGAAATGTCATTCAACATGCTTTCCCTTATGCCCTGTGGATTGCTGTGAAATTATTCTGGGCTAAAATATTCTACACCATTCAAAGAAGGGTTCTTAATAAACTGCTTAGCAAATCATGTCTTTCATTGGATCACTGACTCCCGATTATCAAAATAAAAATGTATGACAAATGAGCTTTTTTGTATTTTTAATGCAGATATCAAATGTAATACATGGAATTCCTTTGCCTGGCCATTTTTCAAATTTAACAATTAGGAAGGTAGCTTGTTTTGGATAACACAATATTCCCTCTGAAGGAAAATATGTTTATTTTTGAGGTTGTAGTTGATTCTGCTCTGTCACTGGAGCTGTCAAGTGGCAAGGGACCTCACAGCCAACTTTGCTGGCTCTATCAGCTATGATACTATGTAGACTGGTCCAGACCAGGCTCAGTAATCTCAATAGGCTAGTCCACAAGAATTTCATTTTCACTTTTCAGATTAAATTGTATATCAAAATTAGCTTTCCAAAGCAGATCATCTGTTTGGATTAGCTGTCTCCAATCTATCAATGTGATGGGTTCTCCCCACTCCTACCCTCTATATCTGCCTGTGTCAATTAGAACAGTTCAACTTGGTGCTTTGTGTGGCTTCAATGAACTAAGTCATTGTTCAACACGGGAACTGGGTCTAAATAATAATCTATTGCAATGGATAGTGCATTGGGGTCCTGTTGAACTTAGTCTGAGTCCTGCAATGAGTACAGAACATTCATCCAATTATTAGATAGGACCTCTGGGCCTGCAAGTACTAGACTGGCTGTTTGTAAGCTATCAAGCCCAATTTAGGGTGCTGACATTGCCATTTCCAATACCACCTCGCCCACCCAAGAGGCAAACGTAAGTCTTACAGCATAAGTCAGGAGGAATGTTTCTTGGTGGACAGCACCCCCTTGTTTTAAATCACAAAAAGCATGCCTCTTTACCCAAATGTCTCCAACGCATACTGCAATACATTTATTTTATTTTTTGTATTTAAGTTAGATGGTTTATTTATTTAAAATTTTACCTAGATCGCTCTGGCAAGTTTTCAAACACATAAATATTAGCAATAATATATGACATACAGAGATAGTGTGTGTGCATGTATACAGACAGAAATACACAGATAGATGTAAGTACCTATTTCATAGTGCAAGCTTGCCCGTTTGAATAAAAAAAAGGTCCATTATAGTGGGGTTTAATTTTTAGTTTCAGTTCCTTCACTATTTCACAAATGCTCCTCTATATCAATGAAAATAGGAGAGGTTGTACTGAGCAATGCAGTTCAGTGGCACCATTACACAGATGATGTCCAATTGTATTGTACCTGTACATCTAAACCTGAGAGAGCTACTCAAATTCTGGACACCCAATGGTAACTTGCCTCCTTACCATGAACTCCATAGATAGCAATTGCTTCCAGGTTTTACCACTTTTCCTAATAGAGCCAACTGTTTTAAGGATAATTTCAGCATGTGTTGTGTTTATTTGAGCATTTGTTATGAAGTGTACAACAACAAAAAAAGCAATGTCATCTTTCTTAGAAATTAATGCCATATTTGAAGAGGAACTTGATTTCAAACAAGTTGGGGTTATTAAAAGGAAAAGGTCTCTATTAGTCAATCTGTCTCAAAAAACAAAAACCAGAAGTAATAACAAACATTACGAAACAGAATAAAACCCAGATCAGATGCAAGAAGGGTATTCTTAGTGAAATCACTGTACTAATAGGTCAAACAGAAACATAGTAAGTAAAGATTTATCCGTAAAAGCATTTAAAACTATATCAGTAGGATTTCACAGTAATATTATTGCCAGAAATTCACAGTAGAAATTATTCTGACTAAAACCTGAGATTTGAATGGAGCACCATTTTCTTTTTACAGTAAGAAATAAAAAATATATTGGCTTAAAAATTTAGAACTTCAGACCTTATATAGCATTCCAGTTTTAACTCAACTTGATTATTTCTTTTTCTGATACAATATAAAATAAATATTAAATTTCTGGAAGAATATGCAATTTCCAGTTGTTAAAAATGGAGCCAGTACTATATGTATTTTTAAATGAAATGAACAACAAAATGACAAAAAAAACCCCCCACTCTATTTTAATAGTGCTACAGATTACTTTGAAGGGCAAAATCACTCAACCCTAGAGCAATGACATTATCTCAAGGAAAGGAATCCTACATCTCTGCAGCAACTAGTATCTCAATGAATTTGGGAAAATCAAATCCAAAATTCTTGCCAGCAGCAAGAAGTTGAAGTAGATTTGCAACTGGAAAGGTACTTAACCTTGAAGATCAATTAAGTCAATAATGGACAGTTAAAGAAATGTATCCATTTCCTCCACAAAATGAAGTATTGCTAAAATATAGCTGCATGCCTAAAATATGTGATGTGATATAAATTGATCCAGTTAAGATAATATGCATCCATTCAATAAGAGAATATCATGTTCTTTAGCTCTGAGACTCTACCATAAAAATCTAGTATCTGCATATCAAGAATACCTGGAAATGGTTGTCCTTTGAATTTTAGATAATTACATTGATGTTGAGATTTGGTGGGGGACCAGCAAGCATTCAGCTGCAAATTATTTAAAAGTTTTCTCTGGTTGTATCCTGTCTCTCCTCCAAACACTCAAGGTAGTAGTACCTACCTTGAGCACTCTTGTCTCTCCAGAACCATCTTATGGAATAAGATAGCTTGCCTAATGAATCTATATTTATTTATTTTATTTATGAAATAAAATAAAATAAATATTTTTAAAATATATTTTGTCATGGGCT
The DNA here is from genome assembly GCA_032468115.1 of Grayia smithii. Lineage (NCBI taxonomy): Eukaryota > Metazoa > Chordata > Lepidosauria > Squamata > Grayiidae > Grayia > Grayia smithii. The sequence continues at coordinate 15,786 of JANHFM010007293.1, forward strand.
ACTTTAGGAATGGAATATATAGCTGCAAGTAGATTTGACCCTGTTTCCAAGGTCCAAAAAATGTTAATAGCTCCAAGAAGTGTTATGGAAATATAAAAGAGTAATTGTACAAGAATAAAATTGAAAATATTGTACTTTATTTGCACACACGCACACAAAAAGCTGTAACAAGGCACACCAAGCAGAAGAAAAACACATATGTGGATAAACTGGTTACTGTTGGCTTACAATATAACTTTCTTGTATATGCAGCTTTGAAGTTTGTCACCTCACATTTGCTGCCATGGAAAAGAATATACTGTCGCAACTGGTTAAGAAACTAAGAAAACTACCCACTGATACAAGACACATAAGCAAAACTAAGGGACTCTGTATTCCAATACAAATTTTAGTGCAAACACAGCTAGAACAAAACAAGATATGTTCTGTTCCCAAAGAAAAAAAAGCAAAAGAGCAAGTTTTTCAAAGTATTTCACTTAAGGAGGAACACAATATGCAAATTATAAAAAAAAGCTGCTATACGATTTACAAATACAACTGGTCTGATGCATGAAATAAGCATCAGAGGAAAATAGAAGTGGGATAGAATATTAATTGTTCTGGATCAGTGTAAACCAGGGTTCTCCAACTTGGCAACTTTAAGACTTGTGGACTACAACTCCCAGAATGCTTGAGAGCTTGCTGAGGAATTCTGGAAGTTGAAGTCTACAATTCTTAAAGTTGCCAAGGTTAGAGACCCCTGGTCTAAGCTATAATTAAGCTAGATAGTATTGCAGTTTCTAGCAGATATGTAAAAATACTTTCTGAAGAAGTAAAAAATCAGAGTGGTAAGCTTTTTATTTATATTTTGACAAGCCACACAAATTGAAATAAATTAAACGGTTCATAAGATCCCAATTAATTTTCTACCAATTGAAGTGCATAACCCATATTTAAATAAACCTTTTTCTTTAGTACTAGCATCCTCAGAAACAATGCTTTTACAAATAATGGGAATAAGGTTAGGCTGTTAAGAGTCCCTTTCATTACTAAATGCAGTAACCTGTAGCAGTATTCTATTTTGAAAAGCAGAAACCTGCACTAAGGTTGTGTTAGCCTGTTTCATAATCCAACCCAGATTAAAATGGCCTTGATCACCATGATCAGAAAAAATAAATCAAATGCAAGATCTAGTTCAGATAGTCTTCAGTGTTACATTTCCACAAGTCTCTTGAACAGAACTTGCAGATCAGACCAAGAACTTCTGACTTAATACAAACTGTTAATTTAAGTGCAAAGTTCATCTTAACCACTATATTAATTGCAGTGGTTGATTAATTAGAAGCTACTGGGTTTTTTTAAAATACCAAAGTGCTAATTTAGAAAAAGCAGAGTGAAGATGACTCTGATTAATGAAACAAGTTATGGCATATGGACTTACCTAAAGAGGCATTGCTCCTTTGCTGTGCTGATAGGGTAAGCATCCCTTGCATCCATGAGATCTGCTAGACTAGAGCCCCCCACCCCATTTTTGGGCACCACAGACTGTTTACATGGAAGGCATTTTTTCCAGACCAGCACGGTGTGTTTTGAGCACTGCCTGGATCCTGTATGGGTGCGGATGGAACTTCACTTGCTTGCATGTCATGGTGCCAGTCTGTGGATTGGGGACCTCTTTACTAGACTATAAGCTTCACATACCACAAATATATCTGAAGGTATTATTTTCCCTGTGTTTTAGAACTATTTTTATTTTTATTCATTTTTGGCAAATTTAATTATCTAATTATTCCCACATCTATTAAAATGTTTTAATTTGAAGACAATCCTGGAACCAAATATTGGCACAGAACTTCTTAATGCACATGATTTAAAAATATAGAAATGACATGTTATAGTGATTTCCCCTGTTACATGATTTTTCCTCTTAAAACAGTTTTGATATAAAAAGTGGCATAGGAGATAGTGAAGTATGAAAAGTAGTACTTTTTTATGAGAATGCAGTTATATGGAATCAATTTTTGGCATCTCTCATATTAATCAAGAAGAAAAAAAGCTAGCAAGCTACTTTATTGTGAATTATGAAACTGAATAGAATTTAAAAGTTAATGCCCAATAGCTGTCTTATATTAATATTGTAATAGAAAGTAGACATATTTTGTAACTGGAAAAATAAAATGGATGAAAAATGTGATTTTGTGTTCTGTTCGTGTTTCAAGAGGTATTCACAACTAACTGGAGGCAGCATCATAAACACAATAAGCTCAAAGTACATTAAAAGCTGAACACTGATGTGCTTAACGTGGTATACTGTAACACATACACAAAAAAAATCACAATGTGAGTTTACTAGGGATTCTGAACTCTGTTCACTTTGCCTTAATTGGTTCCCGCTCCAACCATCGTACTCTAACCTTTTGCTTATAATGATATTCCTTCAGAAAGTCCTGCAACATTGTTGGCAAAGGAAGACAATCAATCCCATCATATGAAGTGTACCTGCAAATTACTGCCCTGCAGATATATTGCAAGCTGAAAGGAAAAGTCCTATTTAGAGAAACTGTAAGTAGCGGTTCAAAAAACATGCAAGAAATTGGATCTTTGTAATGTTCCAGAAGCCCTGTTACAGTAGAGGAGTGAAACACACAGGGATCATGAGCATCAAAACTGAAGTTGTGATTCCACTGCTCGATGCGTGCATGTAAAGACCGGTTGTAACGGCGGAAGCTCACAGAGAAGAGGTAGTCTTCTTGAGCAGAGTCCCTGAGCAAAAAAGTGCCTTCAGGTTTTCCTTCTAGAAGTGCTTCTGCTTCATAACGGTCCATCACACCCCAGTAGCAGGGATTACTGGTAATCTGAAGTAAGTCTGGCACTAGGCAGTGAATATAATCAATCTGAGTATGTACTTTCCAAGCTCCTTGCCTGCTGATGTGGCTATGGCTCTCACCAGATATTTGGCGCTGCTTTTGCCTTCGTGACTGCAAGCAGAGAGTAGTTGTGTCTTCTTCCAAATCACAACTTCCTTGTGTTGTTGAATTGCAGTCTCCCATCAGTTCAGACATGCCAGGGGGCAGCTTTGGCCCTAATTTATATAATGGATTAACCTGTGCAGTAGCTTCAAAAGTATGTATCTGAGCATTGGGAGGAGGATCCACGCCTTCTTCTATACTGAGTCTTCGTCTCTCTCTCAGCCTATCTTCCTCATCTTCTGTAGAAGCCAAGGAGGAGTCAAATGCATCAAAAATAGCCGAATGTGGGCTTACTGGTGCGGTGTGCTGCTTAATTAAATGCCATTTTTGGGCCAGATCTGATCCAGCGGGAAAAGGACATTTTTCTAACATTAGTTCAGAAAGATGGATCTTCCTTTTGTTGGAAAAAAGAGGCTTAGATTGTTTGCAGTAAGTTCTCATAGGGAAACATAAGCCTACAGTTTCTTGCAATCTTTGCTTCAGAGAACGATTTCCTATGGTTCTGCTTGAGATGCTATCTGTATCGTTAACTGAGCTCACACCATATCTTCTTTCCCTCCTTTGCAAGTGAGAACAGCCAAATCTTGTATCACTTTCCAATGAGCTCTGGGTTTTTGTAGAGCAGGAATGTTTCTTTTTCCCACCCCATGGAGCATGCCTTGAATAGGAATCCCTTCGTGCAAATTTAGCTCCTGAGGCAACATTCAAGTCAATCTCTTTCTCAATGCTTATTTCAACAATCTGAGGGATTTCTGTGGCACAGTTCTGATTTTTTCTTGAAAAGCCTTTTGAAGTATTTAGATTCAGTTGCAAAGGACTGCTTGGTTGCTGTTGAGTTGGACCAGGCACACAAGCACTTTTATCTCTAACAGATGCACTATTGGAATTTATGTCTACATTTTCATTTCTATTTCCACCTTCATGATTAAAGATACTTTGGCATCTGTACTTGAAGCTGTTCCACATTTTCCCAACTTTACCCATGGATTATGTTACCTACATCACAAAGAAAGAAAGACAATTAATTTAGGAAAGTCACATGCTGAATAAAGAATAAATAGCTGAATACTTAATTCCTTAATAAAATTAAAGTAATTCATCTCACTTTCAGTTTATAACTTAAACATCTATAAAATATTAAGCAATTGAAATAATTGTGTTACTTTAATACAAATCAGCTATATTACTTTAATTGTGAAGAACACTAATTTTTCCTCCCAGTGTTCCATGCTTTACTACTGTTTCCATATGCCTGACATATAACTATAAATAAATATATAAATAATTCCAAATGAGTGCAGTTTTACATTTAAATTGACTTGAGACATACCATAAGGACCACAGGATTAAAGAAAACCATCTCTGCCTTCGCATACAGCATGTACTTCCAAGTGCTCATCATTATGTTGCAGAAAAGGGTTAATAATTAGAGCTACTAAAATAAGCAGCAGTAATTGTACACATGCCCAACTAGCCAGTATCTGCCTCAGTCAGATATATAAATATCATGTTGCCAGGTACAGACACAAGATATGTACTACTATTGTCCTTGTCACTTGTCAATTTTTGGATGACCATAGCAGAAAGTTCCCAAATGACAAGAGGAGTACAAATGGTCAGGCCTAACTTTACTAGTGGAGTGCAGTTGGTTTTCACAATGGTATGCAGTTTAAGGTGGGTACTTTCCAGATGAATGTAAGATTTCAAGTCCTCCCTCAAGAACTTAAGCATGTCATAAAGAGTTCAGATGTGACAGACTTTGAACATCTATCTACATCTCTCTCTCTCTCTGTTTCTGGGTGTTTGTGTGTGTGTGAATATATCTATACTAAAAATATTTATAATGACATTTAGATTGAGTATCCCATTCACTTGATAGGTTTATTAAAATACACCATACTAATGCACTACAAAATCTTCTATTAAAAATAATTGTAGACAATTTTGGATCATTGCACATTTTAAAAAGCTTCCTGAAAACCCACTGATGTTAAAATCTGTAATATTCCTAAAAGATAACAATTAGCAAAACCCTGTAAAAAGTATTCTATTCATCTGTAAGTACATTAAAGCAAGAATTCTGAATGATGACCCACAAAGTGGTTGGTGATATGAGGAGTTGGCTGATCATTTGAGCAGGCTGCCTGCTTTTCCCCCCAGCTGCTACTTAACATCAAAAGGCTACTAAATATATACCTCTTTTCTAATATTAGTTTTCCAGGTAAGTAATTTTTATGGTTGCCATTAAAATGATAGAACACTTTGAAAGACTAGAATTTATTTTCAGTTCACAAGTATTATTAGCACTACTTTGCTTAACAGCAACCTACAGTATCAATATATCATGCATACTAATTAAGTGCTGTTGTATTCCACCTCACCCTGATTAACATGTTTCATCTAAGGAGCAAGTAGGAAAGATATTAATACACATTTGTTACTATGTATTCTATTTAAATTGTTTATTCTATCACAGATTTTGTCCCTGAAATATGAAGAGTTGGACTTGAATGTTTCCAATTTCTTAGATTGCAACTTGAAAGGTAATCTTCAGTACAATGTTAACTAAACATACTTCCAGGCCCTAACACTTAAAAATTCTTCAACATCACCCTCAGTTAATATTTATTTATTTATTTACTTCCACTTATATCCCGCCCTTCTCCGGAGACTCAGGGCGACTTACAATTTTCAAGCACAACTCAATGTGCTTAGCAAATTCCTTTATTCCTTGTATATGCCTGCTTTTTGGGGGGTTTTGCCTCCCCCAGTGGCATTTTTACAAAGTCAGCTTATTGCCCCCAACAATCTGGGTCCTCAGTTTACCTA
>JANHFM010007294.1:8372-19710 GCA_032468115.1 Grayia smithii
TAAATTCTTAAATTTCTATTGCATTTATTTTTAATATTTTTAGGTTTTTTATTGTTGTTTTGTTTTAAAATTGTGAGGCGCCCCGAGTCCTTCGGGAGAAGGGCGGCATATAAATGCAATAAACATTAAACATCAGTCACACTAAACTGAATGGACACGTCCATTCTTTGATCTTAAAATGCAACCTCTTTTAAGGACCATCTCCATCAAATGTTTTCTGTATGAATAGAGTTCAATCAAGATCACAGACATTTTTTCAATTTCTTCAGGGTAGATTAACATATAAAACTATTTTAGCCTAAAAACAAAGAATGACTGAAGAATTATAGATGATACACTCTGCTTTATAAATGTAAAACAGCATGTTAAATTGTGCCCACGAAGAAGTGACTTGCAATGCAGCATCTGCAACACAACTACAACCTCATTCACATAGTGCAGGGGCAAGTGTCACTTGTACAAACTACAATTTCCTGGCAAGGATGGACCACCTAACCAGTGAAGGGCCTTTATCTTAACCAGATGTAATGCATTACCTTCATTGTTCCTAGTTACTATACCCTTTAGAAGTATGCCCTTGTGACTGAGGACAAGTAGAAATTATTGAACATGTTCTTTGGTACTCTCAGTTGTACACTGCATCCTGAAATGCTATAATTGTCCCATTCCTGGCTAGTAAAACAGAATATAATGACCAGCAATACAAGCAACTCTTACTTTTGGATATTAATCCTCAACTACCATATAAGATTACCAGGTTATGGTTGGTGGAATACAAAATTAGACAAAGAATAATTAAGAGCAATAGAATTTACTTGAGTATGAATGGTTTTGCCTCAGCATTCCCCACTGGTCATTTTTAATGTCAGCTACTGTACTGTATCTTCCTCAGATTTGTCAGGAGCTCTATAATGAACTATATAATTAATCCATTTTGGATTAGTTTTAACTAATAAGAATGAAAATGAATAGCATATTTTTCTATGGATCACTCCTCATTACATTTTTTGTTATTGTCTGGATATTTGAAAACTATTTTCTTGTCTTCCTTCTTTTTGCTTGTTCATGGCCACAATAAAGTTTTTTTTTAATTTGATAAAACAAAGAGAAATAAATTTCAAGAATAATCTAAAGACTTTTTATTAAATACAAATTCAAAAAGACAGTTACTTTTGTTTTCTTATTAAATGCTCCTTATTATTGACCTCAGGCTTCAATAAAATGATGTAGCATTTGGGGAAAAATATACACCCTAGTAAACCAGCACTCGACAATAAGATAGAAAAGATCTCCACAGTTACCATGTATTTTCCTTTGGTGCTCAGGTAGGTTGGAACAAACGTCAGCCAAATGCTGCAAAAGACCAACATGCTGAAAGTGATGAACTTGGCCTCATTAAAACTGCTGGGAAGCTTTCTGGCTTGAAAAGCAATGTTAGAGCTCACACTAGCCAGGAAGCCCATGTAACCCAAGACAGAGTAAAACATGATCGCTGAGTTTTCATTGCATTCCATTATGATTTTTTCCTTCAGTGAATGCAGGTCTGTATCTGGGAAAGGAGGAGAAGTATTCAACCAAATTGTGCAAATTCCCACCTGGATAAAGGAACCTGTAAGGACAACAGAATTGGCCAGTCCTTTCCCTACCCATTTCCTGATTCCAGAGCCTGGTTTTGTTGCCATAAATGCCAGAATCACAGTCATGGTTTTTGCCAGTACTGACGAAAGGGCCACTGAGAAGATAATGCCAAAAGTTGTTTGCCGGAGAAGACAGGTAATCTTTCTAGGTCTTCCCATGAAGAGGAAAGAGCAGAGGAAGCAGAGAAGAAGGGAGATAAGAAGGATACAGGTGAGGCTCCAGTTATTGGCTTTGACTATTGGAGTCTCTTGATGCATCCAAAAGACACCAAGAACGAGGATTGTAATCAAAGAGAAAACAACAGCTAATGTTATAAATAAGATTCCCAAAGGTTCATTATAAGAGAGATAGGTCATCACCTTGGGAATACATTGATTCTGGATATTGTTGGGATAGTGATTTTCTGGACAGTTCATGCAGACATCCATATCTGGAAAAAGTTATAAGATGATATTTTTAAATATATCAAACTTTTTATCCATATACAATACAAATAGCACAATTGAGTTGATAGTAATTACATATTATAAAGAGGTAGGATAGGAATTCTTATTTTTTAGTACGAAAATATACAGGAATCATAACTTGAAATCTTTCATTTAACACAGAGATGGGGGAGAGGTTGACTGAAAAATACAAAGCAAAGGAAAGTATATTCTGCCCTATGAGTTGTTTTAACGGAGGTGATAGTTATTAATAGACTCTTTAATACTTTACTACTATCCCAGTATGGACTAGCAATAGGTGCAGCTTCAGAGACATGTATAGTATGTTTTTTTTAAATAAATATTATACATACTTTAATTTAATATGGAAATTTAAGAAATGGAAGAAATTGTAAAATTCAGGACTAAGGAATGTAAGACTATGTTATCATTATTGGAGATGGTATGAGAGTAAAGTTATTAAAACACAACTTTTTCTTATAACCTTCTGAGATCAAATTTCATATTTTCAATTGCAGATATCTTTCGGAACTACATACCTATTACATAGAACCTGATAGCTGAATTATGGAAATGTATTCTCTATTCTATACTTTTTGTTTGGGGTAGGGATTCTACCCCAAAATGTTCTTTTCAATGTTGGATTCAATGTTCTTCAACATTGGAAGAATAATTATATAAATGAATCTATGGCCCAGATTATTCAATTCTTTTAAAACCAAATATTGCCTTTAAATACCTTTAAAATTCATTGATGCCCTGCTGTCTACATAGAATATATCATCGTAAACAACTTTGGTTCAAAATGTTATATGTACAGTGCATGAGAATCAGAGAGATACATGAGAGACTAAGAGAAACTTAGTAAGTACTGATTATGTCTTGTTCATGTTTCTGTACTTAAAGAAATAAGGGCCTTGGGCTGGAATTTTGCTGGTCAGTTAGCCCATGTCTTAAATCTCTTTTTGTCCTACCTATTTTGTCAGAGATCTTCCCTTCTGGACAAGGTGCACAATCATAGCAGCAAAATTTCTCTCCTTCCTTCTTCTTTTTGCTTGAGCCTAGATCACAGTGGTCATTACACAGAGAGACAGGCAGCACCTTAAGAGAAATACATAGGAGAGAATCAAGAGATAAAACACCTGCATTATAGCATTTTCTCAAACAAGGAACCCCCACTTGTGATGAAGAAGAAAATAAAAACTGAACAACTTCAATTAATAAGAATTAATGAGAAACTAGGCAAAAAAGTTAAATTTTCACAAGATCTGAAAGCTTTTTTAATTACTCCTAATGCCATTTCTGAAGATGAGAAAATGCTAACATAAATGTCAAGGTTCTATTTCTGCCAGAATTTTTTAGTAAGTAGCCTTAATAAAGTATTACAGATATGTGTTGATTTATGACTATTCATTGCAGTGATAATTCAAGGCATAAGTGATCACATTTGATTTTACAACTGATTTTATAATGGTTGATTCACTGTGGTATGAAAGAAATCACACGGTTCATATTTGATTTAAGTGGTCAATAAGCAAATCAATTGTACCACATGTGCAATGACCAACAGTAACTCTGCAACTGGTTATAAAAGTGAATTGGTTTGCCAAATGACTGATCACATGGCTGTAGAGGAACTAGAAGTTGAAACTTGAGTGATGAATAACTTGTTCTTTTTGTTTTAAATTAAAAAAAAAATTAAATGACTAAGGCAATAACTACCTGTATCTAAATTGACAATCTTTCTTTCCCAGACAAAATTATAAGCAGTTTATTTATTTATTTATTAAAATTTGTATGCCACCCTTCTCCCAAAGGACTCAGGGCAGCTCACAGAAATAAAAACATATAACAACCGCAAGACACAATAAACAACAATAAATATATATAAATATATAGACAGTTAAAAATCATTCTCTTAAAACATGTCATAGACACTTCAGTGCTCAAATGTACATGTAAAAAATGTTATACATTTTGAACATATCTTGGAAACCTCCAAAACATCAAAACATCATATTGTACAATTATTTTCAGGCATTTGACAATTGCTCTAAAGAAGGATTTACTTTTGTTGTTATTTGAGAATCTGCAGCTTCTTCTCACCTGGTTAAAGCTTCTATGCCATACAATTTGATTGTCATTAAGAGTTAATTCTCTGCCTGATGGAGCCCTAGGTTCCAATGTTCCAACTTTGACTCGAGAAAAGGAATTATTGGGCAAAATAATCCAGTTTACAATATAAAAATCTGTAATCAATTCTTTGTTTTCATCAAAACTAATAGTGTCTCCCATACTGTTGTTGAATACTATGCTTTTCAAGACAGAGTGAAACTATTTTGTATGAAAAAGAAAGTAACAATAAAAATTTGAAATCACAACAACTGCAGAAAAACCTCTCAAATCGGATAGCCTGCTTTGAAAAATACAAATGAGGATTCAGGATGTCATGGATTATTTTATATTTTTATGTGTGCATGTGTTGGATATGGAACATAAATGTGGATTCATTCAAACCAATGTTGATTCCTGATGACTGCATGGAGAAATTCCTGCAGTTTTCTGAGGAATATTTGAGAGATTTCCAATTGCCTCCTTTCTCGGATTACGAGACAGTAATTGGTCCATGATCACTAGCTAACTTTGAGCCTTAGTGACTACACCAAACTGGCTCTCTTCATAGATGATCCATATTTCACAAATACAGCCATTTCTTTCAACACATAGACATTGGATTCATTACTGATTTAGTAATGAATTTAGCAGGTTTAATCTACTATTCATTTACATATTTAGCCCATTTTTAAAAACACTGAATGCATTATAATCTTTAAGAAGGAAATAAATCCTAGACAAATTATTGTAAGTGTTATAAGAAATCATGGAAGAGAAGTGATAAGTGTGCAGAGAAGAAAATAAACAAATATAAACAAATTATATAAGATAAATGAATAAATATAAACAAATAAGAATTATTTATAAGAAATAAGAGCATCAGGAAAATTCACTCACAGAATTTGGCCTAGTTAGCTTATAGTTTGCTTGCTGTATAGAATTTGAATGCAGTATACATGGGGCATTCACAAAGAGCTGCCCAAATTCTATTTCAAAGGACCAATCCTCATGATACAAATGTATCATCTACTATCAACCTGAACTTTAGAAAACATGACTTTTTTTCTCTTATTCTGAAACTCCAAATAAACACACAATGTTAACAAATTCCTGTTTACCTGTCAAAATAACTACAGATTTTTAGAAACTAATAAGGATAACCCAATGAATTCTGTGGAATAGATGATCAATTTCTCCTACAATGAAAAACTTTTAAATTAATGCTTGCATTTTTTTTATATTAGGGAAGATATATCCATACAACAACTAACTAAAAGGTTTTTCTTTCATGGAAGAAGAAGTCATGTTCCTTTCTATTACATTAAATGAGGCAACAGTGCTATGAAACATCATTCTCATAGCATTACTATGGATCAGGGAAACATGATGGTCCAAATGCATACAAAACATCTCTCTATTTGAAATAAAATAAAGTACCTGCCATGGTTTTATATTATGAAATATTAATTGTTCTCTTTCCATTGAACGTCTATATCTGGATCTGGACTTGAGTAAAACATGCAAAGAATGAGCCAAAATATAGACTGCATTGTAAATGTTGTAACTGTTACCACTCATGTTCATATCAAATAATATATTTGGTAAATTCTTTAACTTTTCATCTCCAGTACATGATAATTTGTTATCTTCATTTACATTGGAAATGAATAATGGGCAGTCAAATGCCTGCTCCCAAAAATTCTGAATGAAATTGTCTTCTTTTGCCCAAGATGGCCTTACAGTGTGAAGAAATTCTTGGAATCCAGGGGGCTCTTTTGAACGAACTGCAAATGATAGAGCTCCATGGAAACTCTGCATATCCCAAAGTCTTTGAAATGGCAGTGAGTCATAATTCCAATGGGATGTAACAATCCACACTTTACCCAAAGGTGGCAATGAAATAAAAGATGCTAGAAAAATGATCATTCTCAGATTTTGAATGGATGGTGGTGGTGCATAGATTAAACACACTTTGACTTTATCATCCATAAAAAGTTGATCATATCTTAACTCCACTGAAATCAAGTTTGCATATTCATCCAGATATGCCTTCTTTGGTGTTCTAAGTATGAAAGCATAACAAATATTGTTTTGGGAAAGCAATGGTTCAATTTTCTGCAAAAACATGTTCCCATAGTCATCATCCACAGCCAAGATCCCAATCCAATTCCATCCAAAATGCTGAAGTAATTGAATGATACCAGTGTACTGATGCATTTCATTTGGGACCATCTGGTACAAGAATGAAAATATATTTTTGTCATCATGGATTGGCGTAAATGATCCATAGGCAAGCTGAAAGGTAATTTATATGGTAGCAAGTAATCAGAACCATTATGTGAAAATTTGAAGTGTGTTCATCTTCCTGAGCCATGCTGGTGCAATGGTTAGAATGCAGTACTGTTATTGCTGGTTGCTGGTTGTCAGCTGCCAGTCGTTTTGCTGTTCAGTTCTCACCAGCACAAGGTTGACTCAGAGTTGGATCCTTCTGAGGTCTGTAAAATGAGGACCCAGATTGTTGGGGGAATATGAATCTGTAAACCACTTAGAGAGGCTGTAAAGGACTGTGAAGCAATATATAAGTGAAAGTGCTATTACTGTTATAACTAAGGCAAAAAGTTAACCCACAAGTGTTGCTGGAAATTATGTAGTCAATTCATATACCTGCATTTATATTACATAAGCTAAAAGGGTCACCTATGTGTTTCTGATCCCATTTAACTGAATGTGAAAACCCTTAAAAGATAGCACAAGATCAAAAGCTAAGAAGTTTACTCTAGTTTGACCATCTGAAGGGAAGCAAGCAGCCAAGACAGTAGTGGTCTACCCCCTTTGAAACTTAATACCAGTCAAGCGGCAGATAGAAGAGATTATTTTCTGTAGTGGCATCACCAGGTGAAATTCAATGCCAATAGGTGTTTAGCAATATGCAATATTTGGAAGTAATTACAAAAAGTTCCCAGTTTATGAATGTATTCCTCCAGTTTATCCATATTAATAGTAATTAAAAGTAAAATAGCATTCAAAGAATTTTTTAAATGTGGGATTTACAGGGAGCCATTTCAATGACCTACCTGTGCAATCTTATAGTTGGCAAGAATATTGGCCATAATGGACGAAGTCTCTGTCAAACGTCCTCCAATGGCAGCAATAAATGTTTTCCTTAAATCACATGTAAAGTTGGGAACAAATTTCTGTTGTATAGAAAGTAAGCTGAACATTGCCTTATAGGTTATTCTCTCAATATAGAAGTTGTTCACAATGTGGAAACCCAAAGTGATATTTGGTAAGAGTTGAAGGTTCCTATTGATCTCCTTTATAGCAAACACCAAAGCAAGAATGTACTGATATGACTTAGTCGAAGAACTGCAAAAAACAAACAGAAAACCACAAAACTTGGAATGCACCAACGTAACATCTGGAATCAAGCCTTTAATTTTTCTCAATCACAAGTAATTTATCCTTAATTCTGGATTGGATTTCCCTTGGATAATTTTCCATCTATTACTTCTTGTACTGCCTTAGTACTCTGGAAAATACTTTGCTTCCCTCTTCTGTGTGACAACCAGTCCAATATTGGAAGACTGTGTTCATGTTATCCCTAGTCCTTAGGCTAATTCTTTCTATTGTTCATGGTATGTTTCAGCCTTCATCTCCCTAATCATTTTTATTGCTCTGTTCTGTACTGAATTCTGAATATTTCAGAAGAATTATATATTGATTTAGTGCAATGTGTGAAGCCATGTGGACTTTTCTACTTAGTAGGCAACTTCATTTCAAAGAGAGTGAAAATTAAGTAACAGAAAATTCATAATGACATTATAGTTATTGAAATTTTTAAGTGTTCCTTAACTCTTCCCCCAACCAATAATTTCTCCAAATTCCTTCTAGTCTGAAAAGGAAAATAATATATATATATTTACATCACTTCATTGATCAATATCCAAGGGGACTCTTCTGTGAAGGAATGGCTGCTGTGGAGGAAGAAAGCTTGACAGAAAATTGCCCCAATGATAACATCTCCAAGCTGAGCAAAGTGATGCGGTATAGGAAGTGAGTCATCAGGTATGCTGCAATTGATAGCATATGATTTGCATATAATACAGAACAGGAAGACAAGGGGGATGATTCTTGTCACTCTCATCCTATTATTGACAATTTCTATCCTGAGAAACAAACATGCTCCTTAAACAGAAAAATATCTCTACATCAAAGGACAGTTCTCTCTTTATAAATAGCTCTCTCTACACATAGTACAACAAATGATATTTTGAAGATATGTAAAACACTTATGTTATTAGACTGACTTTCTGAAAATTGAATTTAATATCATCAGTAATGCTAAAGACAAAACCTGTAATTTTCATAATTCAGAAAATAATAAAATCTTCTCCAGCTTTCAGTATTATGTCCATTTCTCCTGAGAAATGGGCTAGACCTGTTTATTTAAGGACTATAATTTACTTTGATTTTTGACTCCATTGAAGTGTCATTCCCATTTGTTACATTATATTTTCTGAGAAATATACAAGTTTGCTTTCAGGCACAATAAAATATAACATACAATTAATATTTGTCATAGGGATACCAGATGTTCTACCTTCTTCCAAATAATAACATCTGTTTTGTTCTGTATTTTCATATATTTATATTAGTTTCAAAATAGCCATAATGTAATCATTATTCAATAATGAGATTGATAGCATTTTCTTCTTAATGTCAAATGTCGTTCCTCTTTAGGTATTGGACCTGACAATATGTTTCTCTTAAGAAAGTTAAATATTTAGGATTTACACAGAAAAACTGCATGTTGTTTTAATTTAATTATGTCAAAGCATGGAATCTCATAAACAAAGTTTTAATGAGACAGAACAAATTACAGTCAACAGAAATCTCTGTTATACTGATACTGGAGTTGCTCAAATTGTGGAAATGGGAGCCAGAGCTAATAAAATAAAATAAAATCTGAGAGACTCCTTGAATGAATTATGGGTCACAGTTTAGAATATCAAAGGGGCTAAATTCCTATTAAATTGGAAAAAGACTTTTTTCATTATCTGAAAAAAATAAATTATGATGTGATCAGGAACTCATATTATAGAAATGGATTAAAATATTGGATAAACAAGTCTTTATGTGAATAATTTATATCAGCAAATTGAAAAAAGACTAATGGAGTGTAAATAAATATACAATTGCTTGTTTGTTATTTTCTGATGAATTAAGTAGATATTGTGGTGGTAGAATTTGTGATCCAGTGGATTAAATCTATTTTTAATAGGAAACAATATTTAAGTTCAGGGTTGAATTGCAGGGTTCTTTGTGCAGTCTGAGTTTGGTTGTTTTCTTGAAAACATTTCTCTAACCAACTAGGTAACTTAATTTCAACTGTGAGCCAGGGGTGGGTTTTAATTACCTTTACTACCGGTTGTCTACCTGCACATGCGCATGCGTGATTTGCATGTGTGCGTGCCTAAAGTGTGCTACCGCGTATGTGTACTAACTTTTTTTCAAGGAAAAAATGCTATTTTGGGGGGTTTTACCCTAAAAACATATGTTTGGGCACGCGGGTGGGCCCGGGTCTGGGCTGCGGAGAACTGGTTCAGTGATGTCATAATGTCACTGCTACCGGATCGCGCGAACCAGACCGAACTGGGAGCAACCCACCACTGCTGTGAGCAGCCTACATCTAAGCCCAAAACATGCTAGAGATTTCCTGGAAGCCTGGGATTCAGATAAATTGGCCATCAAAAGACATATAGAGATAAACAACATTTAGATACCACTCAAAGGAGACAATATTATACAAGATTAATATTAGGCCAACATTAAGCAATAAACAATACCACAATCAAGAAGCAACTCCAAATTTCAACTAACAAATGCTCTGTCTTATACATTGACAACAAAAATCAGAACACCAAATACAAACTTGTCAGAAATGATCTCATAAATGACCCTCAATCTGTCAAGGACCTACCGTAGGAGTACTTATCTCAGACAATCTAAGCCCCAGAGCTCACTGTAACAGCATTGCCAGAAGGGCATTAAGAGTTGTTAACCTAATTTTGTGAAGCTTCTTCTTTGGTAACATTGTACAGCAAACTAGGGCATACAAACCCTTTGCCAGACCAATTCTTGAATACAGCTCGTCTGCCTGGGGTCCACATTATATATTGGACATTAATACAATTGTGTGGGTCCAGAGGTATTTCATGAGAAGAGTACTCCACTCCTCTGCTCACAATAGAGTCCCTTATGCCACCAGGCTTGAAATTTTAGGCTTGGACAATGTGGAACTATGCCGCTTATGGTCTGACCTAAGCATTGTACACAAAATTGCTACAATGTCCTATCAGTCAACAACTACTTCACCTTCAACCTCAATAATACATGGGAAACAATCAATACAAACTCAAGCTAAACCGCTCCAAACTTGATTGCAGAAAATACAACTTCAGCAACAGAGTGGTCAATGCCTGGAGTGCTGTACTTAACTCCATTGTTACATCCTCAAACCCCCACAGCTTCAACCTTAAACTGTGTACCATGGACCTCACCCCATTCCTAAGAGGTTCATAAAGGGGGCGTGCCATAAGCGCACCAGCGTGCCTTACCATTCCTGTCCTGTTGAACTCATTTCCTGTGTTCATGTCATGTTTATATGTATACCTGTTATCTGATACATGTTTGACAAACTAAATAAAATAAATAAATAAATACATAAATAAAATAATCAAGCAATAAACAACAGTTGTTGAGCACTCCCATCAACACTTAAAAGCCAAGCTACTTGTATATAAACAGAGACAATAACCCACTACCTTCTCACCCTGAATGAGGTTACCTAGTTTAGTATTAAAAGATACATACGGAAACAACCAATCTCTGAGAGCAGGAAGGATTATTGTTGGATTTGATGTGCCACATGATAAAAAGGAGATTTTTTTTCCCCCACTCATTTCATGGACCAACTTTCTTCTTTTTCATATCAAATTTGCCTATATTGGGAGACTGGAACTTCAGCCAAAGAAATTAAATATAATGACTGCAAGCTGCCAACATTTTTCCTTCCTTCCTTCCTTCCTTCCTTCCTTCCTTCCTTCCTTCCTTCCTTCCTTCCTTCCTTCCTTCCTTCC
>JANHFM010007297.1:0-13582 GCA_032468115.1 Grayia smithii
CTCTTCTTTTATGATCCTTCAGCAGCCAATTTAATTAAGATTTGTTGCCTGGACAGATGAGAGCAATGTTTTTTAACCTTGGCAATGTGAAAATGTATGGACTTCAAACTAGCTAGTGAATTCTGGGAGATGAAGTCCACACATCTTCAAGATGCCAAGATTGGGAAACACTGGATTAGGGAATACAGAGCAGTCATAGACAAACTTTGCACTTCGTTTGCATAATGCCTTTTTAACTGCTTGTGTTTTCTGTTACTAGCTTGTATTTACTATGTAAAAATGGGGCATCTGTTTAAGGCAGCAAGAAGGAGGAATAAACACAAATCAGTAATATTAAAGATATTTGGAGCAGTCATAGGTTCTATAGCTGGCTATTCTATAGCCTCAGAATATATTTGTGTATTTAACCTCAGCACTAGGTCTTAGAGACAGGTGATGTTACCTATATAGGGATGTGTCATTTCTATAAAAGGAAGGTACATACACAACATTCTACTATATTTCTATATAGTAGTAAGAGAAAACCACAAGCGCTTAAAAAGGGCACTATTCAAATGAACTGCATACTTTGTCGATGGCTGCTCTGTATTCTCTAATCCAGTGTTTCCCAATCTTCCCAACATTATCCTAGAGTCTAAACTGAGAAACCATCCCCAGAAAAACCAGGAATTTGTGACTTTTTAGTCCTGACATTTCTGAAGGTTGTCAGTGGATTTTCCTGTGGAAGGTCTTTCATCCTGTTTTCTAGGCAAGTCTGCTTAGATGGGGAGATGGCAGCAAGGGAACTGTTCTGATCCAGCAGACATAACAATGACACAGCCTTGCAATCAATCACCATTTCATTTTTCTCAATACAAGGACACTGTCAGATACTGTGCAAACGGCAATATGGTGGCTTCCTCTCTGCCTTGTTAACTCAGCACATCCAACTCAAAGGATGGCAAAATCAGATCAAGTGCAGGTGTTCCTCCCAGGACAATTGATTCAGAGCTGAAGAAGCTTCTTGGAAGAAAAGCAAAACGTCTTCAAAGAAAACCCAGAAAGTCCAGTTGCCTCTTGAAAAAGCACCCAGGGCAATTGGTTTAGAGTACAAAGTGTGGCATTTGGTCCTGATTATTCTGAAGGGGGTAATGTCTGAATTATGATAACCCATGATTCTAGTAAATCTGCATACACCTGGAGATTAGGGAAGGAATGCATTTACATAAACATTTTCAGGTTTAACTGCCCAGAGTCATCCTTACAGCTTATAACGGTAGCATATAAATTTAATAGTATACTCCAAAAAATACGGTACATTTGTCACTAATACATAAGGTACATAAGGTTTATTTGTTTAAGCTGTTTAATGTATTTATTTGTCAAATTTAGAAATCACCCATTTCACTCAGAGTAAAAAAAAATGCCATTTTCACTTTTATTTGGAACAATGATAACAATTTCATATTAACTAATGAACTTCATTTACCTTTCACCAAAAAGTTAATATCTGAAGCAAGTAAAACAAATTAACATTATTTTATTTTTTATGGAAAAGGGACAATTATGTGCATAGGGATGTTGTAGCACCCATCCACCTACTCCCAAAAAACCAATTGGTGTGTGTGTGTGTGTGTGTGTGTGTGTGTGTGTGCCTGCCTGCCTGCCTGCCTGTCTGTTTCCCTTTCGCCAAGTAATTCTGGGCAGTAACAAGGGTTAACTCATAACTTAGCCAGCAGTGTATTATTATCAAAGGTAATCTAATTTTTTTTTATCACCAGCATCACCGCCATGTTTTATGTATCAACCTTCCTCTTAAAAGCCCAGAGAATTAGAGAACACAAATCTGTT
This sequence comes from Grayia smithii, assembly GCA_032468115.1. Taxonomy (NCBI): domain Eukaryota; kingdom Metazoa; phylum Chordata; class Lepidosauria; order Squamata; family Grayiidae; genus Grayia; species Grayia smithii. The sequence goes on from JANHFM010007297.1 coordinate 1,831, forward strand.
TTATGCTTGCCATTTATTTTCATTACTCATTAAATTGAAAGGGAAACCAAAGTGCTATTAAATTGCTTTATGACTTATCTAATTTTCCATACACGTGAGAAAAGAAAGTTGCTTTTTGCAATGACTTGCTGAGACAGCTTGAAAAAAATCCTTTTTTTTCTCCCATCAAAATTTTCCCTACCAGCCAAATAAATCAGGGAAGCAAATAATAGGTTCACACACTGTATGAATTTGGCTTTTTTGGTTTTGGTTTAGGATGGGTGAAGGATAGTGTGAGCCCACCTCAATCCTTAACCATGTTAGGCTTGTGAATACATTTAGGATTATTATTGTATAGCATGTGTACTCCAACAAAATGGCCTCCATGGTCAAATAGCCCAACTACAAACCAACCATTTAGCAGAAGGCATTATGATGTTTCTCTAGCCATCCAGGATGTTCTTCACTATCTCAATATTGTTGTCTTATTTTCTGGGCAAGATTCCAAGCAAAGTGATACTACGGAGCTTTTTTTATTTTTGAAGAATGCCTTTCAGACTTGTGTAGAATTGCAAGGCATGGCCAGAAATATGGTCAAGGGTGGTTTCTTGTCATCTCTTCTTGAGGTTCTCAGGTAGATTCTCACTTTTAAAATTAATAATTATTTTTTAAAACAAAAAATTAAAGGTGGGTTTTTAGAGCAAGTGTCAAGCTACCCTACCAACTATATTGACTATGTAAGGTTGTACAATTCTGTGTACAATTCCAAGAAGTTCTGAAGTATTTTCAGAGAGTAAAGAGGATGAGCATGATAGAAATATACAGGAGCAGGGATGACAATCAGCAAACCAGGATTCCATTGCTGAAATTCATTTTTCTTCCCACCATTTTCTTGTCAAATCAACCTGAATATTGTCAGTTTGGAGCTATTTTCTTAGACTTCTATTATTTTGTGTCCCTTAACATCATCACCAGCATCTTGGCTGCTGCTGAATATTTTCTTTTTTCATATAGTCTAGAAGTATCATTTGGGGTCGCGATGGGTCGGATACGACTTTGCAACTAACAACAAGAAAGAAGTATCATTGCCCTTTTCCACTCATGTCTAGAACATTGAAAAGTCCACTTAGCCATTTTCATTTTGCAGTCAGTTTCTAAAACATAGATCAAAAATATTTAACCGGACATGCTTCTTCCCACTCCTTTCTTCCTGTGACTTCAAGCTAACTTGGATGCTGCTAAGATAAAATAAAAGAGAAATAGAGAATGGGAACATGAATATATATATATATACATCTACACATTCATGTTTCATTAATTCTATCACATCAATAACAAACTGAATATTTCTGTATTTGTTCTGAAATAGAAGAAGCATTTACCTATAAAATTATAACTTAAGAGTGTAGTTCAAGGATATATTAAGTATTTTGAAACCATGCAAGCATAAGCTATTCAACAAAATGGATACATTTGAAATTTTGAATATTTTATGAATTCAGGATCATGATACATCTATAGTATATGTCAGTATATTCAGTATCTTTAATTCTTTATGCTTTAATACAGTACTTGAGCCATTAATTGTTGATGCTTTATTGTGCTTGTATTCAGATCTAATAAAATAATTCCTCAGATGTTTAGAGGGGATGCAGTTATTATCTTAATAATAACTTTATTATCTTAAACACTAAAGTGGGAAATAATATACTTGAGGCCTCCTTCCAGAAATATAAAGTGCATTTGGAGTTCAGTTATTCCTTTTTAGTTCAGAAACATAAATGATTTCATGCTGTGCCAAACCAGTGTATCTTAAACCGTCCCAATGCAGTGAGAAAATGCAAACTTGTACATGGAATATTCCATGATTTATGACTATAGAAGGACCATTTATTTATCTAATTATTTTGATTAATGTTATTTCATCCATATCAATGCCATTTATTCAATTTGATCTTAAAACAGTTCATGATAAACATAGTAAAAAGCAGCAACAAAACAATGTAAAATGTCTTCATTTAAATGATAGATAGAAAAGGGAAAACAAAATAGGATTTCTCATCTAACATGTTACATATTACCCATGGCATTTTCCTAGTAGTCTGGCTCATTATTTTGTAGCTTGCATTTGGACCAGAGTCAGCAAAGAATAAAGGCAATTGTTTTCCAGTGTTGTCATGGAAATCTGAGCAAACATGGAAAGAAAGAAACAAACAAACAGGCATACCTAAGAAAGAGAATTACATTGGAGTGATTCAGACATTAAATAAGAATTTTTGTTTGAAGGGTGTTTTTTTTTTTTTTTTGCAAAGGAGCATTCACCCCAGTAATTAATTCCAGTCACCCTATTCTTGCATAAATGTAGCCAAAATTATACCATAAAGAAGGGACATTCAGTGAAAATTAGATGAATCTTGAGAAACAGATTTTTAAAATGTCTGACAATCATTTGGAAAAAGACATGAATGCAGATTCAAGGAACATATTTTAAAAAAACAGGAAGTCCCACCTTCATCTAGATAGATTAGGTCTTACAAATCCTTCAGAATCCTTTAGTTGGTCACTGTGGGTAAATATACTTTTAGGTCTAAAACTAATTAGTGACTGAATACAAAAGTGAGTACGGTACAAGGGAAGTACTGTGCACTGAAGGTGCATGGTCATAAATGAATGAGAATCCAATTGCAAATGAATGTCTAAAGGTAGAATGAATGGGTTGAGAGAAAGGGAAAGGATGAGAAACATGTGGTTGGAATTGAAAAGATCCTCTAAAGAGAGATGTCAGACATTTAAAGAACAAAGACAGCATATGAAACAATGTGTGGATTTAGTGGAAGGATGGTTTGGAAGGACAGAAAGCTACTAAGAGTCGTAGTTAATGGCTTCGTGTAAACTAGATTTAGTTATATATAATTTTGTTTTCTAATGCCTTCATTTCTTTGATTTACCATTTCTTACTTCTTCAATTCTTAACCTGGCAAAAGTGAAATTACCAATACAAAATAAATATGAATAGGTATTGATTTTAAGATTTATAATTTCCTTAAAATTGTTAAAATATTTTTTCCTTTTCTTACTTAATAAATTGACCATATAGTGTTTCAATATGTGATGAAGTACAGAGCTTTTCTTGTCAACTTGTTATCCATACCTTTTGTGTATTAAAGAAAGAGGAAAAACTTTGATTCAGAAAAAGCCCACTATGTATCCCGATTGGAAAACTTCCTTTGATGCCCACATCTATGAAGGACGTGTGATTCAGATTGTTCTCATGAAGGCCGCAGAAGAGCCATTGTCTGAAGTGACTGTAGGCGTATCAGTTTTGGCTGAAAAATGTAAAAAAGGCAATGGAAAAGCAGAGTTTTGGGTGCGTATTAATTTCTAAGATCAATTATTTTTGTCATTATTTACCTTGGACCACTAGAAATTCAAAAGTAGGACATCCAAAAGACATCTTACTTCTAGTAAATTTACTTATTTAGCCTCATATAGCCTTTGTGATGTGATCTTCTGTAGATAATTTCCTCCTTGGACCTGATACTTAAGTTACTAAGGCTTGGATACCAATTTAATTTAGAAAACATTTTGTGGAGTACATTTCCACAAAATTTGGAGGGTTTCTAAAAATGATAGAAATGTCAGGAGTATGATTGTACTCTTAGAGAACTCATCTGAATGTCCACTGACATCTACTGTCTCATCTGTTTAATATAAACAAATAATTTCAAACTTATTTAATTTATTGTTTTATTGCTTCTTATGTCAAAAAAACCAGAAAACCATTCTTTTTGTATTTTTTTAAAGAAGCACTTTCTGTGTGTTTTTTATTTATCTATTCCCTTGAGTACATAGCAGATAAGAAGTGCTTCAACTAAAAACAACACTTTCAATAGTACATACATTATATATTTTAATCAGATGTTGGCAGTGGGCTTAAACGCACCATCCTTTCCTCTTTTCTAGAATGCTCCTGGACCCATAGAAACTAAAGATGTTATTCAGCAGAAAGAACATCTTTGGACCACAGCACTGCTATTTCTTTGCCAGCTATCTTTAAAAGAGAGGAAAGTCCTTTGCCTCAAGAACTTTAAGTTGGCTTCACCTCTCAGAATTCTTGAAGTTAAAGTCACTTAAAGTTGCTCAGGTTGAGAAACACTGCTCTAGGCCATAACTTGGGGCATTTTTAAAAGTAGTAGAAGGATTATTATAGAGTTTTACTAAAACTGGCAAGTAATTCAGATGTTCCTTCCCTTTTAGCTTGATTTACAACCTCAAGGAAAAGTACTCATGGCTGTACAATATTTTCTAGAAGATGGAGGTAAGACAGCTAAGACTTCCAATATATACCATTAGTAAAAATTACTTTGAAATATAATGTCAAAGTCCAAATCTGAATGGATATTTTCCTGTATATTTTGAAAAAAATGTTTAGTGAGTAGTCTAAACACCTTGAGCAGAGTGACCCTCATCTAAACCACAGGGATTATCTGAAGTGAGTGCACTGGTAAGCAGGGTAGTTTATGAGGCACTGTTGCAGACTATATCAGCTAATGTGGTGTTTGAGATTGTTTGCCATCTCAACACAATAAATGAGATTCCTTCAAGTGCAGTCATTGAAATGGAATAATTACAAGGAAAAAAATGAACAATTAAATGTACAGCTTTTCCAGTTCACCATGCAAACAGCACATTTGCAACTTGCCTTCAAAATCATATGATAAATGCTCCTGTAGCAGTGCCTAAAAATTGGATGAGACTCATGGTCAGGCCACAGACTTTCTGGCCCAATACAGCCAACCAGAGTCACTTGCTTGAAATGGGTGGCTATAGAAATTGAATTAATTAATTAACCTATATGCAAGTCTCTGCTAACCATCCTTCAGATCTCAAATGCAGGCACTTCTGGCACATCTCTTCAGCCTGCACTATCCATGCAAACAGGTGGAACTAGACTTAGTTATCTCCAGAAGAAAAAGTTAAATACAACTTGTTTGTATTGTGAGAGCCCATGACATTGGGCTACTGCATGTCTAGACAAAAAATTATATCCATCCTGGTGGGGACAGGTTGCATCTGATCGACAGCAACTCCAAGACCAGGAAACCATAATCTCTCTAATCCCAACTCTAGTCATAACACTTAGTCCACACTTGATCTTGCCTTTAAAGATCCAGATCCTTGGATGCCCTTTTCTCTGAACTTGTAGCCTGATTGATTCTATTGCACATATCAATAACTTCATTTGCAAAGACTTGGCAGAATTCCAAAACATTCAGGTTTTTGTGTCTGTAAAATGAATGGATGGGTGATCTTATCTGTACCATGGATTTGGCTAAGGATTTACTGGAAATTGAGATGGTGTGTTGATTAAAAGCCAATAGGTTTTTTTTAGTGTATGGAAAAACAGACTCAATCCACAGTGAAGTGTCCAAAAAGATTTTATTAAATGGTTTACACAGTATTGTAAAATTCCTCAGTTGGCTCAGTAATTGTTTCTCCACAGGTATATCTGCTTCACCTGCTTGTGAATCTTCCACTATGCCAAAACACATATGGAGAAACTAGAATTCAGTCTAGACTCTGCTGATTTAGGCATTGCATGGCTCCGTAATCATGGCCCTCAAATCATCTAGTCAGAATAGAATCATTTGCTAGCTTTTTATCACGTGATATTTCAATAGATGATTAAAAACTCTTTTGTAATGTATTTATGCTAAGAAGATATTTTTAGGTATCCAACATCAAACTAAAACTAGCCTGATCTCAGAACCTTTAGGAAACACATACCGTAGAAAATGCCAAATGGAAGCAGGGGAATTATATCACTTTATATAGTTTGCCATCCAAGCAAGGGTTCTTCCTTAGAGCCAAATTTAACATTTTCATCAGTTCCATATGAAAAATCTGACATGAAAAGTTCTTATACCCTGTTGAACCTGTCCCTACTGTAGAATTAATTCTTCATGTGCAGAAATAACAGAAAAAAATCTTCCTTATTACTACAAGCACCATGTTGCTCTGATGAATATTATATTTTATATGAATCTTCTTTTCTTATTTAGGAAATAAAAACTGGAGATTTTATTTAGGAAATAAAAAGGGGATATGTACTGGAAATCACTTTTCATTTTTGACACTTTCCTGAGCATAATTTTGGAACCCATCAAAACAGTCCAGGGTCTCCTCTGCAAGTCCTTTTATAAGAATATGAGCTTGTTCATTTCAGCCTATTATCCAACTTGGATTGAAAATGCTGATGTTCTAAAGCAGAGCAAAAATGCATTCCTTGCCCTTGCTCTTCTCTGTTTTTAACAGCCTCTGTTTAAAAAGAGGATGTTCCTGTGTGCCTCAAGATTCAGCTTCAACCACTTATTTTCCATGCTATGTTCTCCCTCTTGGTGGCCATGACTTTGTGAAAAGCAAACACGAAGTTTCTGATATTGCTTCATAGTTCCTTCACTACTTTTAAGTTCATGAAAGTCTTTGTGGTAGGGTGTTGTGATGAATTCCAGCTAAGTGCTTGGGAGGAATATTTGCCCTTGATTCTCTTATCACAATAATTGGCTTGTGGAAGGAGAACAGAATACAACAAAATGCATTACATAGTTAGCATACTAATAGAGAACATCTCAAGGTGATTTGGAACTGCAGTAATAGCTTTCCTAGAAGCGCCCAGTTTATGTTTCCTTACTCAGCTCATAAACATGCTATATTATATATTATATCTTGGATGGAATGTGTCTCATATGACTAATATCATATTAATTACTTGTAAGATATCAGAAACATCATTTCCTTTCTATTCTAAAATAATTGTGGGAGGACTTGATCAAATTAGGAATCTTATGTAAGTGTAATTCAAAGAGAAATAAGCAGACTTTTAATTTTTATTCTTTATTCCTCTTGTTTTAGTAGATTACTTTGTAATAATTTAAATAGCAAATAGGTCAGATCATTTCAGACCAATTTAATAGATTACTTTGTAGTAATTTAAATAGCAAATAAGTCAGACCAATCACCAAAAGATGATTTCTGGTATACACTGCCAGTTTTTCATTCCTAAATCTGCCACAGCACTGACATATGTTTATTGTGATCAAAATCAAGAACAAGACTGGAATCATGACAATAGGCAATTATTTTAAAGCCCTTTCATAGGATTTATCTAGTTCAGTTTGAAATCTATCCTTATATTCATTATTCTTGTGTTTTTTTCCAAAATATATGAGTAAAACATATTTTGTATCATCTAGATTATCATAGTGTAGCAGTTTGGCTTCCCTCCTAGTTTTAAACATATTTACTAGGTTCAGTGGCAAATGTATTTCTCTGGGTTGCAATCTGAGCTATTGGAATAATTTTCCACACTGAAAATAAGCTGCTTAGCATGCTGTTTCATTGCTTCAGAATTCAAGACCCAGAAAATGCAGCTGTTCCATTCACTTTGAAAGACAGTGAGCACTAAATGCACATATACAACAATAGTTTTGAAGTAGTGATGCTCTTTTTAGTGTAAGACTAATCAAGCTGATTCCAACTTTATATTTTCCACGAACAAAAGAAAGTAACACTTTTGTTGGAAGAATATAGAATTTAGGAAAAAGATGGTTCTCCTGTTCTGAAACCTAACTATAAATTCACACAAACTCACACACTCTGTAAGATCTCTTGCAATAAATTACAGATAGACCAGCTTACGACCACAATGGAACCACAAATTTCTGATGTTAAGAATGGATGGGTGGATAGATGACGATGATAGCAATAGCAATAGCACTTAGACTTATATACCGCTTCATAGTGCTTTACAGCCCTGTCTAAGCGGTTTACAGAATCAGCATACAATCTGGGTCCTCATTTTACTGACCTCAGAAGGATGGAAGGCTGAGTCAACCTTGAGCCACTCAGAATCGAACTCTTGGAGTGAACAGTGAGTTAGCCTGCAGTACTGCATTCATGATGGAGGAGTAGGGGATGGGGGAGAGAGAGGGATGATTACTGGTCTGCTACATGGCTGAAAATTCTGGCATATTCACTCTCAGTATTCTATATGCCATTAATCCTTATTAGTGAGAAATAGTAAGGCATGGTGCTTTTTCTCCAACATTGCATTTGTGGCTGTTGTATTTATTGTCTGACTGTATATTTTAAAGCAGGCATGAATTTTGGTTGCAGCATAACCAAATTGCTAAAACAGTTTTTGAAAAAACTCACTTTCTGGTAAAGGAACAAACACATAGGATTTTCTTAGATGTTTATATTACTTATAAGTTTATTACACCAATCTGTTAATTAAACAAGTGGTTGGTGAAAATTAAGAGCATACAATCAAATGAAGACCAACACTTTCTATCACTTATGTTTTATTTCTTTACTTGAAGATTCTTTGCAATCAATACGAGAAGATGAAGGAACTGTGACTATAAATAGAAGAGGAGCAATCAAACAAGCAAAGATCCACTATATTAAAAATCATGAGTTCATTGCCACTTTTTTTGGGCAACCTACATTTTGTTCTGTCTGCAAAGATTTTGTCTGGTAAGAAAAATAACACTGCCTTTTAGATGTCTGTTTTTTTTATGTATATAGTTCTGCCACTGAAGAATTTCCATTGTTTTTCTTTCATTGTGAGATTGAATGTGAGGAATCTTTATTTTCCTCAGAGAATTTCACTCTGCTTTCAGAAAGCCCTAAATGTTTTATCAAGTTACTTGGCAGTTAATAGGAATTAGCTAAGAGGGAAATTAATTAATGATGTATGTAACTTCATGGTCACCATACATAATAACCCTGATAGATTTCTCCCCTTTAAAAAGAACCTGATCAGATGGATACTTATAATGACTCCACCTCCCTCTCCCTTGGGAATGAATACCAGGAGCAGGATCAACTATGCAGAAATGTTCCTTGCCACTTTAGGATACTAAAATTAGTGCCACACCAGTGGTGGGATTCAATTTTTTTTACTACCAGTTCTGTGGACGTGGCTTGATGGGCATGGCAGGGGAAGGATACTGTAAAATCTCCATTCCCACCCCACTCCAGGGGAAGGTTACTGCAAAATCCCCATTTCCTCCCGATCAGCTGGGACTCGGAAGGCAGAGAATAGATGGGGGCAGGGCCAGTCAGAGGTGGTATTTACCAGTTCTCCGAACTACTCATAATTTCTGCTACCGGTTCTCCAGAACTGCCTGCTGAAGCCCACCTCTTCGTCACACCCAACAGTAATACCAGGGTCTATAATGGTAGCATAATTAATTCCATTCTTATTACCACATTCTTATTTTTATCAAAACTCAGTATCAAATTTCTCTACAATCTAATTTCAAAATGACTCTAAAATGTCACCATTAATAACAAAATCTGATTTGGGCAATTTTCAGCTGCTTTTGGTAAAATCTACCTGTTTTAAATTTAGTAGTCTTCTTAGTTTTGTAATAGCTTCTAGGTAAAAGTATCTTTAGAGAAGCAGCAGCACTTGGGAAGAGTGAACACAGGACAGTAATTATCCTTTGTGCTTGCATCTTACATTTGGGACGAAAAGTTCACTTTTTACCATTTATTTCAGTGTGCATTTAGTTTACTATTTTCTACTGAATTGAACTTTCTTGTTTGAGATTGTTGTCCTGATACAGGACAGTTGTGAAATTAGTGTTTTTTATCAGCATAGTGAAGGCATGTCACTTCAAAAGAAATCTGTTGCTTGTTTAGAGGAGAGTATATACAAATATGAATTAGAAAAAAATAAGCTTTGTAAATATGGTCCTGACTAATCAACTAGTCTCTGCTACTCAGATGTGAAGATTTTCTTCTATTCATTGTTTTTTCTGTCTATTTCTTTTATAGGGGGCTAAATAAGCAAGGATACAAATGTAGACGTAAGTTTGCTGCATCAATTTTTATTTTGGGGTCAGTGAATAATTTCAATCATTAATTTCAGTTTTGCTCAAAATAAATACTAGCTAATAAATACTGATACGCTGTCTGAAATTTTAGAAACTAGAGAGATGTATTCACAATAATTTACTGAAGCAAGCTATAAAAGGTTAAATTTTATCTGAAAAATAAGTTTATTCTACATGATAAAATCATGTAATAATAATAAAAATATTATTACCACTAAGGTAAACAAAATTATAATACAGAAACTAAGTGAAAAAGAACAAAATAATATAATTTGCTGTTTTGTGACATAGCCATTGATTGATTTAAAGTGTCAATCGATTATAATTTGTGGGGTTAAATTCCCTTGTTTTTTTCCCCCAAAAGATGAAACTTAATTTTTTGCACCTTTTGTTATTGTTATTTTGAAGAATGTAATGCTGCTATTCACAAAAAGTGCATTGATAAAATCATTGGGAGATGTACTGGAACTGCAGCAAACAGTAGAGATACAATGGTAAGTAATACAGTATCTTACATATTAAGTAATGTTTATTCTTTGACAAAAATAATATTAAAAGAAACTCTAAATTTATATTTACACATGTTTAATTTGTTTATAGCTGTCTTTTGTTTAACGTTTTCTTTCATACAAGCTAAGTTATCAGAAATTAAAAAGAAAAAGAAAGGCCCTATGTAGAGCAGAGACAAAACAATGTAGATATTTTCCGTTTCTTTTGGATGAAATTCTTACTCGAGAACCTAACCATTTACAAACATAACTTAAAATGTCTCTTTTGAATTTTTTCACATACTGGATATGAAGCAGAGCTCATAAGAGATTATACAAAAGTCCTCAAAGAAATTCCAGGACACTTTGCATTCTGTTCGCAGACCTTGCATGGAGTCTGTTTTGTAAACACTGTCTGGTCTCTGTGACCCAGAAACATAACTCTTCAAAAAAACTTTTTAAAATGGATTATCTCTGATCATTAGTTTAGATCAAGACCTCATTGCTACTATAGTTCAGTCACACCCTAAATTATATTGGATGGATTGATCAATGATTGTTCCTTGGATGGAGAAAGCACACTGAAAAATGGGTATGGCAAACAGAGACTATCAAATCACTAATTTTGGCTCTGTTTGAAATAGGCAAAAACATGAGCAAAGTTCTTAATGCAATTCTCTAAATTAAATTTTCTAGAATATTTATTTATCAATATGCCATGGCAAGAAGAATTTTAAAGTACTTCTAAGCAATTTAATAATGAAACATAAGAATAAAAACCAATTTGGTGGGATCATAGACCACAAAAATGGATTACAATGTTAATGAAAGATCTGGATTTTTTTTTTTAAAAGTCACTTTGTACAACAAAGAAAATGCATGAAAAATTCTGCTAGTATAAGCATGAATTCAGGGAGCACTGCATTCTCAAGAATGCTCTTGTGGCTGATGGGATTTAGGTCTTGCAATAATCCTTTACTGCAGTGATTCTCAACCTGTGGGTCAGGACCTCTTTGGGGGTCAAACGACCCTTTCACAGGGGTCACCTAAGTGGGGTGAGAGAAAGGGGGGGCGCCCATCTCTCTGCTCCTGCAAACCTGGCTCTTCTGTTATTGTTCCTGGAAGCCCTGCTCGGCACTCGGTAAGCTAGTCTAGACTGCAGAGCCTTCCCTTCTTCCCAAGGTTTCAGGCACTGTCTTTAGCCCTGCAGGTTGGATGGCAGGAGTGCAAATAATAGGAAGTGGAGATGGCTTCTTTGAGCTCTGAGGCAGACAGAAAACAAGCCCCCAGATGGATTTGCTTTTGGAAAGGGCAGTAAAGAAGCCTGGGCCCAGCACGAAAATCCCAAGAATGGGCTTCTCTTATCTTCTACCACAGCAG